>OY804597.1:43750057-43833418 GCA_963680895.1 Fragum sueziense
TGATGTCCTAAAATAGTTGAGGTTTAGGAAAACATTGAGGCAAAAGAAGAAAGTGCTGCTAATCAGCACTTTCTCCTTTTGCCTCAATATTTTCTTAGCTAAACTGTATACAAATCGAACCTTGATTAACACCCATTTTGTTGTCTGCAGCAGATTTTAAATTGGAAATGTCTAAATTTTCTCCGTTTGGGAAAGGGTTAAATAAAATAACGGGATATGGAAATATGGCTATTTTGGTATATGAGACCACACACATATTCAAAGCTACAGATAAGAGAGTGTAAAGGCTGTTTAACCCATACCAGACAGTGACGCCTTTTGACGCTCAACATAATAAAGGCTATGGAAAACATCATGGAAAATGAAGAAATTGCTTGTGACAATCAATTTCTTCATTTCCCACAACATTTTCTACCTAGAAAGACCCTGAAATGTCACATTTCATTCACTTGAAATTGTAGTCTGCAACATCTTTTAATTTGGGCTAGTCTAAATTTTGTTGTCTAGTTATGGGTTAGATACAAAATATTGTAAATCAAACCTTGTATTGTGGGTATTCATGGGTATGGTATTGTCAAGATGATTCAAATGATTACTCACAACATAGGGTTTGGATTTGAAAGAATAGATTTAAGATACCTTTACATTGTCATATCTGTTCATCCAGTCCAAGTTTGATCAGCATCCATGCTGTTCTCTTGCTTCTTCTTTTAACCCATTTCTAAACATCAAAATTTGAAGTATGTCCAACTTGAAAATTTCTGCAGACAACAAAACCAATGTTACTAAAGGTAAAATCTGTGAATAATATAGGACTGAAATCATTGAGACAAAAAAAATGCTAATTATCAGGATTTTCTTCTTTTGCCCCAATGTTTTCCTAAGCGTCCTTTTCTGGAGATGTCCAAACCAGGTTTAGTTTGGAAAAGGGGCAAATTACATGAAGGAACCATAGGCGAATAGCATTGGTGCTTTTGAAACTGCATCCAGACTCTGGTAGGGATCCATGCTGGTCTTATTATGTCAAATGAGCCCTTTTTTCACATCCCGGCTAAAATAGTTGTTTATGATGAGATTGTTGACCAATCCAGATGGAATTTAGATTTTATGGAATTTTTTTTTTATTTTAGAGGCATTTATCATGGATTTTGAATGAATATTTAAATTTCGCACCAGAAATCTTTTGATATAATTATGGTTGAATCAAATCAGAGGCTGTTGCAAGTAAGTTTAGATTTGTTAAATGTCAGATTTAATGACATTTGATTAATCCATATGTTTTGATTAACATATTTACTTATTTTGGTACCTTGAAAAGAAATAGAATTCCAGTTTAATTAGCTAATTTTAAGCAATGGCAGCAATAACTTAAACTAAATTAACTTTCTATTTTACTTATTTTGAACCTTTACCCATTACCACATAATGACTCTTTTTGACTCCCTATAAGATAATGGCCTTGGAAAACATTGTGGAAAATGAAGAAATTGCTTGTTACAAGCAATTTCTTAATTTACCACAATGTTTTCTACCCCCCCCCCCCCCCCCCTGTAAAATTACATGTAAATGCAATTGATATTGTCGTCTGCAACACTTTTGAATTTGGAACAGTAAAATTTTGCCGTCTGGTAATGGGTAAAATCAAGGACATTAGTTTAACCCATTACCAAACAACAATTTTTGGACTCGTCCAAATTCAAAGATGTTGCAGACGACGATTTCAAGTTAAGGCTCTTCAAGATGTTTTGGTCTTTTTTGGTAGAAAACATTGTGGGAAATGAAGAAATTGCTTGTCACAAGCAATTTCTTCATTGTCCACAATGTTTTCTAAAGGAATTATCTTATGAGGAGTCAAAAAGAGTCACTGTGTGGTAATGGGTTAAGACTTAAAGATTCCTCATCTTTTGTTAATGATACAGAAACATTTGAAAATTATTAGATCTACATGTACATTTGTAAATCAAATTTTAAATTTGTAAGTGGTTACCCTATGATTTTTATGACAAATTTGCATTTTAGATAAAATTACTATAGCCAGGAAAGGTTGTAAACTACTGTTTTAAAGAAATATAATTTTAATGTCATCTTAACCCTTTCCCAAATGACAAAATTTGAGGGTGATCCACTTCAAAAGCTGCCACAAATGACAAAATAGGCGTTATTAAAGATAGAATTTGAGTGAAATATGGCATAGAAAATATTGAGACAAAAGGAGAAACTGCTGATCATCAGCAGTTTCTTCTTTTGTTGCAATGTTTTCCCAAGCCTATTCCACCAGGGACGTCAAAACCAGGTCTTGTTTGGGAGAGGGTTAAAGGCCACGAAATGAAGAACCAAAAGTTTGTTTTAGAATCTTTGCATTAAAATGTAGTCAATGTTCATGTGAATCATGGATCAATTTTGTGAAACATTAATAGATACATTTCAAATTAGAACTGTAAAATGGCATTCTATGTTTGCAGCTTAATTAATTTGTCTTGACCCTTTCCCAGTCAAGCCCTGGTTTTGATATAGCAAATTTTGGTGAAAGACAAAAAAGCACACTACATGTACCAGTATATCGTCACTTTTTAACAAAAACCTTGTAACTGCAGCTTAATACAAGCTGCAGTTACAAGGTTTTTGTTGAAAAGCAGCAATACTCTCCTATTACTTCAATATTTTCTCTGCAGTTAGATAAAAATTTCATGTTCTCTTTAACAATGAATTTTGTCATTTGCAACCATTTGAACTTTGATCAGTCTAAATATTAATGTCATCTGGGAAAAGAGAAAATTAGCATAGGGTAAAAAACAAACAATCTTGGAGCAAGCAGATAGGGCTTACTGTTAACACATTGTCGATTTTCTTAAAAAACCTGGTATTTACAGCTTGTTTAACCCATTCCCAAACAAGACTGGGTTTTGATGTCCCTATTTGAAAAGGCTTGGGAAAACATTGAGGCAAAAGAAGAAACTGCTGATAACCAGCAGTTTCTTCATTTCCCACAATGTTTTTTACCCCAAAAGACCGAAAAATATAAAATTATATTCACTTGAAATTATTGTCTGCATCATCTTTGAATTTGGGCCTGCCTAAAATTTTGTCGTTTGGGAAAGGGTTAAAGCTGTAGTTACAAGGTTTTGGAAGAAAGTAATAAAAAAGGACTGTGCAAAACTGTCGTAAATGCATGTAAATGTATGTAGTTTTACAATAGTTTCGCACTAAGCCCTCAAAATTCTCCATATCCTAAGAATCACAAATTCAATATATCAATTACAAAACCCATTTTCTTACTTTTGCAGATTTTCTTTACTTTCACACAACCATGTTTCTTATTTGTAAAATATGTCATATTTTATAAGAAATTGAACAAAACCGTCATATTTGTTAGAAATTGAACAAAAATGGTCATTATTTGTATATAACCATTACATTTTTTCGATGTTATACAAATTTTATACTTGTTGCCGTGTTGGAGTTAGATTGTTAAACTTTTTTTTGTCCTGTCTGATAGAATACTGACTTAATGACATGCAGTCATTAAACTTAACTCAAAGTTGTATTATTGAAGCGATGGACTTAAAAAAAAAAAACACTTGGAATATGCAGTTAATGGAGTTGATTTCCATAAAAGATGGCGCAGCTGTGATAGCTCAGTTGGTAACGTCGGAGTCTGTCAATCCAGGTGTTGTGAGTTCGAACCCTGGCTTGCCCAATATCCATTCTGACTGGGTGTGAATCATCTATGTGAGAGAGCAGCTTGAGGCTCGGATTAGATATTGTGGTGGTGTTGGTGAAAGAAATACCAAGATTCCGTGGTTAGGTGTTCCAGCTGCCGCGATATGAACATAGCAGTTGAAAGAGGTTTATGAACCCAGATCAATCAAATCCATAAAAGTGGCTCTTCAAAAAAACTGGTTAACTCTTTACCAGTTTGAAAATTTTGGAGGAAAAAAATAGGCTGCTGGTAGCCCATGTTTTCTTTTTTCCTTCATTGTTTGTTGTGCAATAGGTTGACTTCATTCAATTTATCAACTGCCATACAATTCAAGATTCGAAGTTGTACAAGTAATCTAGTTCATGATTTGTCACAATTTAACCTTTTCTCACACAACAAAATTTTTGGCTGTTTCAACAAGAAAGCTGCTTTAGGTGACATCATTGATGTAAATGGAAAGGAACCTTGTGTAAATTATAGCATATAAAATATTGTGGCAAAAGGAGAAACTGCTGGTTATCAGCAGTTTCTTCTTTTGTCTCAATATTTACCCAAGCCTTAATCCGAGTCTTCTCTGATGTAAATACGCTCTTTGATATTTTGATTTTTCGCTATTTACATCAGAGAGCGTTGCTCTTTGAAAACAGCGAAAAGTTTGGTAACGTTACAAGTAGTGAAGCTTTGTTTTTGTGTATCATATCGAATCACTCGGTAAAACACTGTAGGGTATAGATCAATAAATCATTTTTTATACGCCGCCGGAGGCGGACGTATATTGGCGTCATCTTCTCTGTCCATCCGTCCGTCCGTCCATCTGTCCGTCCATCCGTCCGTCCGTCCGTACGTCCGTCCACTTTTCTTGTCAACGCAACTCCTCCTAAGTTTCTGGCTGGATCTTCTTGAAACTTGGTCAATGTTATCACCTCAATTGGTAGATGTGCATGAAGGAAGGATTTTATGGTTCATTGATTTTTGCCTGAGTTATGCCCCTTAAAAACTTAGTCTCTGGGGCTTATTGAAATTGCAGCCTTGTCAACGCAACTCCTCCTAAGTTTCTGGCTGGATCATAATGAAACTTGGTCAATGTTATCACCTCAATTGGTAGATGTGCATGAAGGAAGGATTTTATGGTTCGTCGATTTTTGCCTGAGTTATGCCCCTTAAAAACTTAGTCTCTGGGGCTAATTGAAATTGCAGCCTTGTCAGCGCAACTCCTCCTAAGTTTCTGGCTGGATCTTAATGAAACTTGGTCAATGTTATCACCTCAATTGGTAGATGTGCATGAAGGAAGGATTTCATGGTTCGTTGATTTTTGCCTGAGTTATGCCCCTTAAAAACTTAGTTTCTGTGGCTCATTGAAATTGCAGCCTTGTCAACGCAACTCCTCCTAAGTTTCTGGCTGGATCTTAATGAAACTTGGTCAATGTTATCACCTCAATTGGTAGATGTGCATGAAGGAAGGATTTCATGGTTCGTCAATTTTTGCCAGAGTTATGCCCCTTAAAAACTTAGTCTCTGGGGCTTATTGAAATTGCAAGCTTGTCAACACAACTCCTCCTAAGTTTCTGGCTGGATCTTAATGAAACTTGGTCAATGTTATAACCTTAATTGGTAGATGTGCATGAAGGAAGGATTTTATGGTTCATTGATTTTTGCCAGAGTTATGCCCCCTTCAATCTTAGTCTCTGGGGCTTATTGAAATTGCAGCCTTGTCAACGCAACTCCTCCTAAGTTTCTGGCTGGATCATAATGAAACTTGGTGGATGTTATTACCTTAATTGGTAGATGTGCATGAAGTAAGGATTTTATGGTTCATTGATTTTTGCCTGAATTATGCCCCTTTCAATCTTAGTCTCTGGGGCTTAATGATATTTTAGCCTCGTGAACGCAATTCCTTCCAGGTTTTTCACTGGATATTTATAAAAACCTTTTTGTGAACACAATTTTTTACAGGTTTTTCAGTGAAAATTTATAAATCCTTGTCAATGTCATTTTTTTGTCTCAAGTTTTATAAGTGGCATGAAGTAAGGATTTTATGGTTCATTGATTTTTGCCTGAATTATGCCCCTTTCAATCTTAGTCTCTGGGGCTTAATGATATTTTAGCCTCGTGAACGCAATTCCTCCCAGGTTTTTCACTGGATATTTATAAAAACCTTTTTGTGAACACAATTTTTTACAGGTTTTTCAGTGAAAATTTATAAATCCTTGTCAATGTCATTTTTTTGTCTCAAGTTTTATAAGTGGCGGCGTATATTGTGACGATGGCACTCTTGTTGTCATACCTGACCAAAAATTTCATTTCAATTTGGCCGGTTGGAAGAGTATAACCTTTGGTTTTTATGCTCCCCGAAGGGAGAGCATATAGTCGCCGCTTTGTCTGTCCGTCCGTCCTGTCCGTCCGTCATTCCGTCCGTCCGTCCGTCCGAAGTGATTTCTCCATAACCCTTGGGCCAAATCAAATGAAACTTACCATGTGAACTCCCTATGACAAAATGCCGATGTACTTTTCCCGGTTTTTGGATTTGAGGCCTCGTCATGGGAAAAGGGGACTTAAGGTTAAATACAGTTTTTCTCTAATTTCTCCTAGTCTAATGGTCAGAATTTGATGAAATTTCATATTTGATTAGCAAATCAGATGGCCTTGACAATAAACTATTTAAAATTTGCGTATACAAAATATGTCATGCAAAAAGGGGGCTTAACATTTGTTAGCTTTATATTAGCTCTGCATGGCATATATTTATTGTGACAATGCCCTATTCGGGGAGCATTGTCCGTCTCTGACGGCTCTTGTGAATGGAAGGTCATGGTAAACAAAGGCTGCTCAGGTGAGGGTTGTTGCAAAACATTGCCTATAAACCTTTTAGAAATACCTTTTGGTCGTAAATTTTTCAACATGTATGACAATAAATGGTTCATTGATCGATATCATCAGGGGTTTTAACGATAGCGTTTAAGATCGGACGGTGAACGATTTGTGGAGAACTTCTTGATTTTTTCAAAGAGCAACGCTCTCTGATGTAAATAGTGAAAAATCAAAATATCAAAGAGCGTATTTACATCAGAGAAGACTCGGATTACCCAAGCCTATTCTACTAGGAACGTTAAAACTAGGTTTTGTTTGGGAAAGGGTTAACTTCTGGGCAGGTTTCATAAACAAGTTTCGAGTTAAACCTGTGACTAATGGCCTAAGACACATTCTTTAGGGCTAGATATCTTGAGATCCGTTAAGATATTTTAAGAGAAAGCGTTTTGTAGAGCAAGAATTTTAAGCCACTTGATGGGAGGCGCTATTACCCTGTACTTCTTGTTGAAACCCTATGTCATCTCTGTAGAAACTATATAAGAAAGAATTGATGGGGTCGTTTTGAATGCTCCATAATTTATAAACTGCGGGGTTCCAAATGCTCCATACTTTATACAAATGATTTAATTACACAAATGACATCATCATGACATCATTTGTAAAAAGTATGGAGCATTCCCAAGACCTCTTAAAAACACTTTATCTAAAACATCTTGAGAAATCATACAAAAAATCTTGCCCTAAAGAACACACTGGTGTCCACATCATGGCCGTAGTACGTCCAAACAGGGTTAGTTGTACAGCATATTTTTGGAAGTGATGTGGATGCAGAAATGTATGTAATCTGCAGTAAACAGTAGAAATTTTATCAATTAGCGCCACAGACTGGCCACACGTCTTTAAACAATCAATCAGCCTTACATGTCGAAGTCAGTATTCTGTTAGATGTGGATCAATTGGTAGTAAATTTTTTAGACAAAATGTCTGTTTTTAATTACTCGTGAACAATTTTATATACTGCTACTACTGTGTAATGGTATCAAATTTTAATATAATATATATATTAGAGTAGAGTTTAGATGACATTAAAACAGTGAAGGTCATTGGAAGTCTTGCAGTGTTTTATTTGTTGGCCCGTATAACTCATTTCTAACTAGCAAACAAAGAATTAGACTAATCCAATTTGAAAGGTGATGCAGATGACAAATTTTGGTGATGATAAAGGATTCGTGTACAATATACTGGTAGTACAGAAAATATTGTGGCAAAATGAGAAAATGCTAGTTATCAACATTGACTTCTTTTGCCTTATGGTTTTCCAAAGCTTTATTTGTATTCAATGGGGAGAATCACGTGATTGACAATGGTATTTAACACGAAAAAATGGCGACGAAATGACCGCTTCAGCGTGAAAATTCAAACTTTAGAAAGGTATGTATTACATCTATGTAGTCTTTCAGACAAGCCACATATACTAAAGTACCCGCTATTGTCTAAGGTTTCAACAGATACCCAACTTTCCCCTATCCGTTCGCTGTATTTAGAGAACACTCAAAGAATATTTCGGAAATTGCGAAAATTTTGGATGTGTGTTAAGCACGTCGCATCATATTTACAGCTTTATTTCCCAACCAAAGATCTCTCTTTTCACACGGTATATTTCCAGACCTCTTTTTATCCAAGACATTTCATTCTAGCCCATTTACATGGTCCGTGTTGTCTTTGTTAAGCGTGTTTACGAAAAAGATGTTAAACACACATACAATGCTGTAGTGTTTGGCACGCCGGGTTCTTGTGAGTGCGATGTTAAACATGCACATAGTTGCTCATGTACTAGGAAAGCCACGGATATTGGACAAATTGGTTGTTTATACATGACCCAATCTGATTGATATCTGGTGTTAACTTACAGTAACATATGAAAGATATCATAAGGGGTAATCTTTTACGAACTTGGAAAAAACGAAATCGGCTATGATTGCTCTAACTAATCAAATCTCTTGTTATATATAAATTCCATCACAAATTTGTGCAATTTTCATGACAAATTCACACAGACACAATAATTCTGAACTGAAATGTGATGTCCTCGTTAACCCTTCTGGAAACTAGGATATAGACTCTTTGGTGAAAGGTTTATAAAATTTTATGAGTGGTCCGAAGAGTCAATGTGATACTGTCATGAGCGTTTGTTGACGTGGTCAGTACTCTGCTGGATCTGCAGATATTAATTTTGCCGTTCCAAATCCAAAGATTCTCCGATCATTTAATCCGTATGATATCACCGGAGAAAGAAAACCAGGTAGAGATTGAGACATTGTGTCAGGTTTGGCGGAGAATCTTCAAGGGAAATCAGCGTGTCTGACGTTCGACGGAAAAAAATGAACCGGGGTTAACGGAAGAATTTAGAGATGTGGATCTATAAGATTTTACAATTACAGCGACGAATTACCTTTATTTGTCAGTAATTACGTCACGGTTAACTGGATGGAATTGAATCATTTTCTATCATATTATTGTATTCCATTTGCAATTGACCCATTCTTATATCGACAGTGTAAAGTGCATCAAACCTTGCTGAAACTGTATTTTGTCAGTATCAGATGTGCATTTGTCCAATAATGTGCCAGACTTTAACTGTGCATTGGTCAGATGTTCAAAAAATTTCAATCCACAAAATATACCTCCGTAAGCCAGACGATGAAAACCTTCTTCAAGGCAACATCTTTAATGTTTGTGACTTGGCAAAAAAGGGAAATGTCGTTCAATACTACTAAATGCAAAATAAAAAGCACAGACGGTTCCATTAATGAGATCCAAAATGTTGACAAAGAAAAAGATCTGGGTATCATTTTTGACTCAAAACTTACATTTCAGAGTAATGTTAATACCAAATTAAACGTTGCAAATAGAAATATGGGAATTATAATGACATCTTTCACTTATATGGATAAGAAGATGTTGGGGTTTTTTTTTCAAATAAACAAGTCAATGGTACGTCCACACTTAGAGTATGGCTCAGTAATTTGGAGTCCTAGATACAAAAAGGATGCAATCGCAATAGAAAATGTCCAAAGACGGGCTACGAGAATGGTCAAAGAACTGAAAAACAAATCATATACTGAAAGGCTTCGAATACTTGGACTCCCTACTCTAGAATACAGAAGCGAATCACCTAATCCAGATGTATCGGCTTATTAACAAAATAGATCAGACAAACAAAAACACCATAACACTAAGAAAAGAAAGTTTCACTATTGGAAACAATTTAAAACTATTCCAAACAAGGCCTAGAACAGACTGTAGGAAAAATGCTTTCAGTGTTAGGGCTACAAAAACTTGAAATGATCTTCCAAATGAGGTGGTACAGGCACCCTTCATCAATGCATTTAAAGCTAAGCTAAATAAAATATGGAAACCAATCAATAAATTTGAAGCCAAATGCTATAAAAGTAACTAAGTAAAATGACAACAAGACAGAGCAGTGCAATATGAAACATAAGAAGCATTTTACTATAACCATTACTATATAATTATAATCCTGGCAACTTAATAAAAACAAAGGGGAGGACAGGAAAGCGATGGATTGCCATATTTCCTGATTCAAACCATTCAAATGTAAAATTACAGGCATAACAGATTTTAAGAATAGTAATGATAATAAAAGTAATTTTGTATTTTCATACATGCAAGAATAAATAAGAGAAAAGTTACACTTGTTATTATTACTATAGACAGGGCCGGAATACGAATGAATAATTGATTATAATAAAAGATCACCATATTCAATTCAATCAATAATTTCCTTAGTAATTTCCTAAGTAATATTTATAATCATAGGGCAAAAAACAGGGCATATAAAGTAAATGATTACAATTTTTGGTAAACATCAAAGGTTTTAAAAGTTTATATTTTTTATTGTACATAATACAAGTTTCTATATTTTAAAATCAAAACCATCTTTTACCAAATTAAAGTTACAAAATATAAATTGTTAGTATAATTGAGTCAATATTATGCTTAAAGATTCGAAGAAAGTGCTTACAAAAATAAGTGTACAGGTTAGCTTTCAATTGGTAAACGTAACGAAGAGTGTTGTGCGAACAGTGTAAGCAAAGTGAAGTGAACATATATGTTGATAAGATATTATGAGATAAACTTGTGAGGAACTATTGACTGAAAATGAAACCGGAAGTCCTCAAAAATAAACACTAATCAACGGGGAAAACGTATAAGAAGCATTGAAATGCTAAATGTGATCAGACGATCCCATCTGGCTTTTATAACTATATTAACTGTATTAAAAGCACAAATCAGTCGGCACATTCTACACAAATATGGTACACTTGCGTGTTTAACACCACACTCACAAGAACTCGGCGTGCCAAACACTACAGCATTGTACGTGTGTTTAACATCTTTTTCGTGAAAACGCTTAACAAAGTCAACACGGACCTTGTAAATGGGCTAGAATGAAATGTCTTCGATAAAAAGAGGTCTGGAAATATACCGTGTGAAAGGAGAGATCTATCTTTGGTTGGGAAATAAAGCTGTAAATATGATGCGACGTGCTTAACACACATCCAAAATTTTCGCAATTTTTGAAACATTCTTTGAGTGTTCTCTAAATACAGCAAACGGATAAGGGAAAATTTGGTATCTGTGGAAACCTTAGACAATTGCGGGTACTTTAGGATAGGTGGCTTGTCTGAAAGACTACGTAGATTTTATACATACCTTTCTAAAGTTTGAATTTTCACGCCGAAGCGGTCATTTCGTCGCCATTTTTTCGCGTTAAATACCATTGTCAATCACGTGATTCTCCCCATTGGTATTGTCAGAGATGTCATATTAGTCTCTGGACTAAAATCCATTTGACTGAAACCGACCGAGATGTGGGACTGATAATGCAGAGCACCGTGAAGGTCCATGGGGTAATATGTCATAAAGGGACCTTTGTTCCAGATTCTGGCTTAATTACATTGGGCTTTTAATCTTGGTATAAAGCCTGGATAGCTCAGTCAGTAACCATACTAACATCATGAGACAATATCGAGTGATTGTGGTTACGAATCCCAGATGGACAATTATCCTTTTCGACGATTGACAAAAACATTTAATTTGTCTTTCACTGATGGACCACTTGTTAAGAAATAGAGGAGCTTTTGGCTCAGATTGGATGGTTTACTTTTACTAGTGCAATGAATGCAAGGAACATTTAGTTAGCTGCACCAGCCAATGCAACATAATGAAGAAACTGCATTCAACTGACAAAATTGTCACCCACCAATGGGTTTGAAATCGTTAGCCTAAGTGGGCGAGCAGCTGGAGGCTCGGTAAGGGTGTTGTGGTAGTACTGGTATGAGAAACAACAGGAAGCCATGAGTAGGTACTCCAGCCGCCGCGATATGACCCTGGTAGTTGAAAACAGCGTTAAACCCCAATAAACTCAAACACATTCAACTGATTATTCGATTTTCAGGGAAGCCTAATGTTCATCGATTTGAATCCTTTTTGCATTACAATATTCAAAAACATAAACGCTCATTTGAGTAAAACATGTCGATTTGCTTAGAGCGTTTTTGATAATACAGGAAAACACAAATAATGCTTATAAATTTATTAAGCTTGATTTAATTTTGTACACAAATCTCTATATAATGAAAAATAAGAATATAATAAAAACAATAATGACTGACCATAGAATGAGTACAAGGTAGATTTTAACCCACTATCACATGGTGATGCCTTTTGATGCCCCACAAGGTTAAGGCTTAGAAAAACATTGTGAAAGTAAAGAATTTGCTTGTGAGAAGCAATTTCTTCATTTCCCACAATGTTTTCTACAAAAAAAGACACAAGAAAGTAAATTTTCATTCACTTGTCCTCTGCAACATCCTTGAATTCGGACCAGTCTAGTATTTTGTCGTCTTGTTATGGGTTAAAGCGATAGAAAAATTGGCGCAAAAAAAGCAAGTATAAAATATACATGTATTTGAGAATGGGTCATTTTTGTGAACGCTGGACATACATGAGCAATTTTAATTCTACAACTGCTCGAAAGCATACGCCACATTGAGTACAGATAAGTCATCAAACTGTTTGCCGATGATAATCATTCCCACTGGTAAACCCTTTGACAAGTTTTAAAATTTCATGACTTTCTCAGTAGAAAACACTGCGGACAATGATGAAATTGTTTGTGACAAGCAATTTCTTCATTTTCCACAAAGTTTTCTCAATATTCTTCAACAAAAAACAACAAAAAGTGGCAATGTTTGTTAATTGATTAATTCTGTAACTGCTCGAATGCGTACGCCACATTGAGTACTGACAAATCATCAAACTGTTTGCCGATGATCATCATTCCCACTGGTAGACCCTGCGACATGCCTGCGTTAATGGTGAGGGCAGGATGGCCGGTACAGTCGAATGGTGAGGTATTTTGTACCATGGATAAGGCGTTCGTCAGTCGTTCTGAATAAAGATTATAGAAAATTAATTGTAAAAAATTCAAGCTATACTCCTCACAAAAAGTTAAGCAACAAAGATGCTTTTCTTTCTCAAATGTATTTTATCACATCTAATGATCTATGTTTTATACAATACAAAGTTGGGGTCTTATTACACAAATTACGTTAAATGATTGGGAAAATCATCAATCAATAACAAAGTTACAGATCCTCGAAAACCGTCCCGACGAAACAATGGTGCAAAACGTCACTCGCAAGCACTTCAGAATTTGTAAAAAGTTGTTTTCCGGCCGCTTCAGGCCATGATCGAGCATCAAGTAACTGGTATGACCCCTTCGATGTTCAACACACGCCCGAACACACCTTGGCATCAAGCAGATTTGTCTGTCTAATGTCCGTTGTGGATTGATCCTCCATTCTGTCTGCAATACCTGTTGCAGTGCATCCACGTGATTCTCCCCATTGGTATTGTCAGAGATGTCATATTAGTCTCTGGACTAAAATCCATTTGACTGAAACCGACCGAGATGTGGGACTGATAATGCAGAGCACCGTGAAGGTCCATGGGGTAATATGTCATAAAGGGACCTTTGTTCCAGATTCTGGATCAATTGCATTGGACCATTAATCTTGGTATAAAGCCTGGATCTCAGTCAGTAACCATACTAACATCATGAGGCAATATCGAGTGATTGTGGTTACGAATCCCAGGTGGACAATTATTCTTTTCGACGATTGACAAAAACATTTAATTTGTCTTTCACTGATGGACCACTTGTTTAAAAATAGAGAAGCTTTTGGCTCAGATTGGATGTTATACTTTTACTAGTGCAATGAATGCAAGGAACACATAGTTAGTTGCACCAGCCAATGAAACATAATGAAAAAGTTGAGAAACTAAACCGCATTTAACTGATCATTCGATTTTCAGTTAAGTCTAATGTTCATTGGTTTGAATCCTGTTTGCATTACAGTGTTCAAAAACATGAACATTCATTTGAGTAAAATGTGTCGATTTGCTTAGAACGTTTTTGAAAAAACGGAAAAAACACAAATTATGTTTATAAATTTATTAATCTTGATTTCATTTTGTACACAAATCTCTGTATAATGAAAAATAAGAATATAGTAAAAACAATAATGACTGACCATGGAATGAGTACAAGGTAGATTTTAACCCACAATCACATGGTGACGCCTTTTGATGCCCCACAAGAAAAGGGCTGTGGAAAATGAAGACGTTGCTCGTGAAAAGCAATTTCCTCATTTCCCCTCATCTGCAACATCTTTTAATTTGAACCAGTCCTGAATTTTGTTGTCTAGTTATGGGTTAAAGTGATAAAAGAAATTGTGGCAAAAAATTGCAAGTATAAAATATGTCTGAGAACGGGTCCCTGTTGTGACTGCTGAACATTTATGAGAAATTTTAATTTAGTAACTGCTCGAATGCGTATGCAACATTGAGTACTGACAAGTCATCAAACTGTTTGCCTATGATCATCATTCCCACTGGTAGGCCCTGTGACATGCCTGCATTGATGGTGAGGGCAGGATGGCCGGTACAGTCGAATGGTGAGGTATTTTGTACCATGGATAGGGCATTCGTCAACCGATCTGTAAAAAGATTACAGAAGATTAATAGTAAAATTTCAAACAAGGCAACATTTATTGTGAAGGCAGGATGAAATGCAAAGTCAAATGGTTATGTATTTTGTACCTTGGATAGGGCATTTGCCAACCGATCTGAACGTAAAGAGAAAATGTTACAAATGATATCTAGTAAAATCTATCAATAAAGTTTTGATAAGAATATCCAATTATACATTATTATTGTCGAATCAAATTTATTATATGAGATAATTTATCATTTAATCAACATAGAAATGTAAATCTAAATGAACTAGGAACAGAAGTATGTTAAATGTGAAAACATAAACACTAACGTAATTATGGGAAAAAGTGTTATAATTCATGAGTAACATTAATTTTGATTTCTGCATCAACTTTCCATTTTGACAAGTCTGGCATTGTGTTGATTTGCAGGCAGATTGTCCCAGATTTGATAAGCAATATAACATTAGAATGATATAAATGTAGCATATACCGTTTACTCCATCGCCTTGTTTAGGCAGTAGGGGAGCCTTATATGTAACCGTGGGCATGATGAGAACATCATATGTCTCCAAGGCTTTATCATATGCTTTAGTCAGATCCATGGTTAAATTCTGTGCCTTGCCATAGAACTTGTTACCATAATTCTGGAATAACAAATAGATGCAAAAGAATAAAATGTAACATTTTAGGACCTTAACAAGGCAAACAAGCCTTGGTCTGTTAAAAATTTTGCTCATTGCCTATTTACAGTAAGAGCAGATTGTAAACCAACTCTTTTCCACAGATGGTTGAACAAAAACACCTTTCAGTTAGAACTGCTTGCTATCCAAGTTTGAAGTACTAGCAATTTTACCCGTCTCGAAATTTGACCTTTGACCTCGATGACCTTGACCCCCTTGATGACCTCGACCTATCCGGGGCTGCCCTCCACCTAATCCCGTCCCGTAACCCGTAAGCAATCCCGTCCCGTAACCCGTAAAACGATACCCGTAACCCGTAAAAACATAAATTTGACCTCGATGACCTTGACCTTTCAAAAAATGAACCCCTCAAGCTAATACCCGGGGCCGCCCTCCACCTTCCCTCCAAGTTTGGTGAAGATCGGCCCAAGGACCTGGGAGGAGTAGGGGAACAAACGGACAAACGGACAAACGTTGCTCAAATTATAGTATGATTTCAAAATTTCTTAAAAATTTAAAAGCTTTTAACATTCAGCATGTGTTCATCTTAGCAATTCCCAGACAAAACATAGAACAAGAAAATGTTTGGAAAAGAACGGGAGAAAAGAAGAAAATGTAAATACCGGTAATCCACATTTTCAAAATTTCTTACAATATTATTACTATTATTTTGGAAATGGTTAATAAAGTAAGAAGTACCTTGGTTATGTATTCTCCAAACAGACATGTCAACTTAATGACATCTGAGAAGTTTCTCCCTTTTGTAGCATATCCCTGTCTTAACTTTTCTGTCATACTAGTTGTGTAGAAGCCTTTATAATGATAGCCGCCACCTGCAATTAAAAGATCTCCTTTAATGTCCCTATCACAGTAAAGTTAAGAGAGTATTTAGACAAATGAAAAAAACACAGTTGATCTATTTTAGTACTACGTTGTGCACAAACCTAGCCTACTATTATGGATATTTCCATATTGTTGTTAGTTGATAAATAAATACTCAACACTTTCGCAAACAAGACATGGTTTTGATGTTCCTAATATTTATAGACTTTGGAAAAGTTTGAAGCAAACGAAGAAAATGCAGATCTAACCAACATTTTCTCCTTCGTCGCCGATATTCTCTGATTTTTCTTTCCTTTAATGGTTTACAAAGATTTCTCAATTAATGTCACCAAAATTAAGTTTTGTTTAAACTTGAGTTAGATCTAGGAAAGGGCAAAAATCAGAAAATGCGCATTTTAATGTTGCATTGCTTTAAACAAGGGACACAACCAATGATGGTCCTTTTAGATAATTCAGTGAGAGTTTTTTCCCTTGTCACACCAAATTTCGCCGTTGTCTGACGAATTTCATTAAACGCGTTGAGCTGTTGCGACGTCATAGTGGACGCCATTTTGAGTACATACTGTAAATGGACCATGTTTTCAAACGTTGCATTAAAATTTCATAGGTACGTGTAATAGGTAAAACTCAACTTATAAAATTGGACACTAGCTATTTATCTTTAATTAGATATTTTTTTTCAATGCTCGAGAGATTCGCATATATCAAAGAGATGCTTGGTTTAAAGTGTATCACATAATATAATGAATCACCCTGTATAACAGTCGAACAGAGAGACCTAGAATGCTATTTAGAGCCCTTACCTTCTCCCTGCACCATACATTTGAAAGCTCCCTCTGTACACACAATCGCCCAGATATGTGCACCTATAAAACCATAAAACAGTCAATGAGTCCATTCCATAAAACTGACTATTTTCGACACCTTTCAGTAAAGGTATTGGAGAAAATATGCATACTGTGGGAATTGAAGAAATTACTTACACACGCTATTTCTACATTTCGATCTGGTGTTGGCTTGAATACAAATGATATTTGTATTATTAAATTAAGTTCATATGACATGAATAGCAAAGTTTTCTATTCATAACACCCATTTGGTTGTCTGTAACGCATTTTCTTTGGACAAAAGTATTTTTGTGTGTCCGGAAAAATCTCTTCGACAGATTTTAAATGACACATACATTTGCATAGCGTCTACAACACTGAAATTGCCTCTGGATCAGTCTTACAATAGAATTTTGTCGTTTCGAGAGAAACTTAAAAATATAATTGAGCCAGGATCTGGAAAAACGTCCCTTAAAGCTTTTGAGCCCAACATAGATCCAGGTCAGCCTGTGCATACGCACAGTCTGACCAGGATCCATGTTGTTCTCTAATAGCTTCTTCATGACCTGTAGTAACTTCAAGAGAGCATCATAGATGTATATTTGACTGCATTTGAGAACAGGCTGATCTTGAAACTCAATTTTTAAAATTACCATAAGGGACGTTTTTTCCAGATCCCGGCTCATATGATTACCATCTGCATGCATTGGTACCGACACATTCTCCACCGTAGCCCCAGCGCTCTGCAGCCTGTTTGTAGCTTTAGTGATAACTTCTGTTACATCTGCTTCACAGTTAGCGAATCCTTCAGTAACCACGCCAATCTTCTTGCCTTTAAGGTTTTTATCAAGCTACAATCGAAATATTTCATTTTTCATTTACTGTTTCTTGTTTTCAAATCAATACATTTATGTGTTAAACTGTACTAAGAATGAAATTATGAGAATAAAATTGAGTAGAACAGCGAATGCATCATGAATATCTGCTTGTAAAAGAATATGTTCTTCGTAACTTTGTAACTACTGCTCAAAAAAGCTGCAGTTATGAGTTCTTGAAGAATAACGACGATATGCACAAAACATAAGAGTGAAGATCATTTTTATGTTCAAGATTTTTGTATCAATATCAATAGCTTAACACTTTCCCAAAGAAAACCTGGTTTGTACGTCCCTAACAGAAAAGGCTAAGGAAAATATTGAAACAAAAGAAGAAACTGCTGGTAACCAGCAGTTTCTCCTTTTGTCTCAATATTTTCTATGCCATACATGTATTTTACACAAATCCTATCTTTGATAACTCCCATTTTGTCATTTGTGGTAGTTTTTGAAGTGGATCACCCTAATATTTTGCCATTTGGGAAAGGGTTAATGTCACCTCCTAAGGTAGACCTACCTCTTACATCAATCCATAGGAATAAGTCGGGATAGATCTATTTCTTTATGGAAAATTTTCAAAGACAGGGCGAAAATGCATACGGACAAACGAAATTTTATTCTTTGTTTACTCACTAACTGAGAATACTTTGGAACAGTGAGGTCACGTGGTTGTCTTGAATCCATAATACCATCTCTCCCAGCTATTGCCTGTAAATTTGATACACAAACTTAAGGTAGTCCACCCCTGAGATTCACGCGACGACAGAATTTTCATGCGACTATGTTAACATTCGTTACGTATCCGAAGCTATTCGGGCGACGTCGTAACCATTCGGCGGTGGAACGCTCCGTCGCCGATGGTTTAAGGCGTCTCCGGAATAATTCCGACGTCGTGCAAATATCATTAGGGTGGATTAGCTTAATTCCGTGCGTGCTTTTGGATTAGCAAGTTCGTACTCCTGAGTTCATATGTTGGGGTATTATTTTTTGTCTTGATTAAGAACAGTGATGTGCGTGTGTGCTGGAGGCAATTTATATAAAGTCTACTAATAAAACTCGACAAAATTCAAACGAATTTATGAGCCTACTCAAAATTAGGTCGTTAAATGACAACATGAAGGAAAAGAGACATGTATGCTATATATATCAAAATTATTCAAATACAATAACACTTTGATTGTTTCACCTCAAGAAGTAATGCACAGTCTGTAACAGTTCGCGCCATTGGTCCAACATGGTCACACGTGATCTCTATAGGCACGACCCCTACGTATGGTACAAGCCCCCAGGTTGGTTTAAGACCAACGACGCCACACCAGGAGGAGGGAATCCTTATTGACCCGCCCTGGTCCGCCCCAATTCCGACATCCACCTCTCCCTTGAGTAACTAAAATAAAAACAACAACATATATCTGAGCCGGGATCTGGAAAAATGACCCTTAAAGCATGTGAGACAGTCGTGTTTCAAGATCAGGCTGTGCCTAGATGCAGTCTAGCCAGCACCCATTTTACTCTCGAATGGTTGCTACAGACAACAAGGAAGCTATTTGAGAGCAACATGGTTCCTGGTCAGACTGCGTGTATAAGCTGGCTAATCTGGAACCATGCTGTTCTTAAATGCTGTAAGGGACGTTTTTCCAGATCCTGGCTCATTTATAATTAGATCTATAGCGCACGACACATGATCTGGCAGAGCAGCCCACGCTAATCGATAGAAATGCTCTGCCAGGTCATTTATCGTGAGCTATACAAGTAGGCCTATAATTATGTCGTGAGCAAACTTGGTTTTTGAGCAGTTCTAAGATTGCTTATACGGACAAATTCAAGAATGCTAACAGCAATTTTCAAATTTAAGCAATCTTGAAATAAGGAATGATTTTCGCGGGCTCGAGTGCTAAAATAGATTTCTGATGGGAAATCCCTCAACAACGTTTGCCGGGTACCAGTCTAATATATTGTTTATCGGTCATGAATCGGACACTTTTTTCGTAACAGTGTTAGCGAAAAATTATCATTTTCAAGCGAGATATTAGTCGATCATAGATAATGCAGGCGGGAACTAAAACTACGAAACATTGCGCATATTCAACATGCAACATTGATTCCAGATACGGAGACAGACCAGAAATGACAAACGTTTTTCCTTGACATTCCTCAGCAGCTTAATCAGAAAAAACATCGAAAAGTCTAAAAGTAAAGTAGCTATGATCATGAAACTTCGCGGGTAGATAGATCTCACCAAGGAGGAGTGCAACGTACAATGAGCATAACTCTACCTTGCGTATTTTATGAGTTAGTGCCCTCTGTTGTAGGCCTATTGAAAGCCTATGTGGGTATCAGATCACATTCAGCGACAAATTCTAGTTTTTTCCCAGATAAATCCTTTCCTAAACAAGACCGGTTTTGACGTCCCCAACAGAAAAGTATTGGGAAAACATTGAGACAAAAGAACAAAATGATGATCGACCAAATTGAAAAGACCTGCACAGCAAACAAAATGAGTGTGAATAACTTCTTTGGATATTGATGATCATTCTACTTTTGCCTTGATATTTTCTCTGACATAAAACACTAAAAGTATTCACACCCGTTTTGTCATCTGCAGACTTTTTTCAGTTTGGCCCAACATGACATTTGGCGTTTTGGAAAGGGTAAGCGAGTACGCACGAGCGGCACGGCGAATCTAAGCTAGGCAGGACCGTATGTGTAAACATTACTTGTCAACTAGTTATTTCATAGTTACCTATCTTAAAAAGTACACGACAGTGCAGCAACCTTCTCAACTCTTAATTAGAATGTTTCTCAACAAATGATTACGGTAATCCAGCTCTTAGAACGTCATCTTCAGCAAGCTGATCGTGGAAAAAACTTCGCGAGATTCACAGCCATATTTGTACGATAGAGGATTCCCAATCTATTTTTAGACCAGTGAGGCGTGACGATGACGTATTCGTTTAAACGAAAAACCGAATCCTATTGCCCAATTCCAACTTTACTTACGATATAGGCTATATACCCGGTAGATCTCTACTTTTTTACATTTTTCTCGAAAGAAAAAGGAGCCACCTCAGAAAAGACCCTTATAATATCTATTTGATATGGGTGAAATGTAAGGCTTTTAGGGCATACAAGGTTCCGAACGTCTAAAATTAGACGTCTAAAATGGGAAATCATTAAAAAGAAGATATTTCGTCGTTGTAAATGAAAAACCTCGTATCTCGTTTTGGGGGAAATCTTAAAGGGGAGGGAAAAAAGTGTAATTACTTTTTCCATGCTGAAATGTTTTACTTGAAATTTGGACATATTGTTCATAAATAATGTATCATTGAAACTGATCGGTAAAAATATCTCAAAACCTGCGAGAATTGTCTTAACTCGACACACAAGTATGTAGCCTACTTTTGAAAATCGCAAGAATCCACATACGAGGTTTTGCATTTACACCGACGATTTGTCGTATATTTCATATACAGTGTGATGACCAGCATCTCCTTCAACATTTCACGCACTGTATAATTAATTGATTGTACACGAAAGCTGTCTAAGTTACAAACATGCATTTTGTAGGCCTAGTTTGAGAAAGGGTAAAAAATGTAAGAATGGCGAGCTTACAGCGACTGCGGTACCCCCGCTAGACCCTCCCGTGGACCGTGAAGTATCATGAGGGTTTAGAGTGGGTCCATTATCATTCGTCCAACTTGTCCCTCCAAAACTCATGTGTTCACAGTTTGTCTTACCCTTGATTACACCTCCTAAAATGGAAGCACAACATAGATTTATGGAAACAGAAGTTCAAAAGGCTGCGCCCTTTGAACGTTTATATCGCGTAGAATCTACTATACAGCCTCTATGGGTGATTTAAAAAAAAAAGAGGATTTTTTTTCAAAGCGAGCTACAGAATATATTTTAAAAGCTTTTGGTGAGCTTTTTGTCCTTAAATAAGTGTTGCCTTAGTGTTAAGATATCTACAAAATTTTATGAACATATCTTGATAAATAAAAATTTTATGACAAAAAATGATGCTAAAATTGTCCCTAGTGAAACGATTTTTGTGTGACATTTTCTGATAACATCATTATTAGGACTGTTATTACATAAAGTATAGGTATTTGGTGATGGAATCTTAGTATTTAAACGAAACTTTGACTTATAATCTTTATCTTCTTAAAGGTTTCAGATGCATATTACCTTATTTAGACTATACATTCTGCGTTTATAACATACAACATGCTGACGAAAATTTAGTCAAAATTTACTTGATTCTCAATTTATTTTGGTCTCATTTGATTTCTGTAGAATTGCAACCTGTTAATTAAGTTAATTTGATGATTTTGATATTATAAGATTAAAATAAGCATAAAACTATTGTTGTAAGTCTTTACACTTTGATCTGATGGAGCTATATCTGTAGGTACCCCAAATTGTTCCCAGTGAAACATTTTGTGTTTGGGTGCTTATAATTTTTCCCCATCTTTTTCAAATGTGCAGTCTCATATATTTTCCAAGAGAGTTTGTGCCAAAAAGATCACCAGCAATAGAATAAATGAGAGGAGGATGTGCATTTGGTATCTGTCATCCGAAAACAAATGTCCCCAGTGAAACGCAATTTTGCTGCATGACACTATATCAGTCTAAATGTTAAAAGATCTTAAGTTTAGGATGTTGCCTGGTTACTTCTGATTACTTGTTGTAAAGATATGTTATTTTCTAATATTTCACAAGAAATTTTTCTTGATTTCCCTATGGTGTAGGTAAAATATCAAAGACATCATTTTCTAAATTTCTGACATTAAAATTGTACTTATATATTGATATTAAATCTAAAAAGTAATTGCCATGTTTGAAATTATAGAAAAAAAATGAAAAATGAACAATAACAAACTAGTCTTATTTATCCTGAGCCTAACAATTTTATGTCCCCAGTGAAACGGTTTCAGCTGCATTTGTATCTGGTGACTTTTTTTCGGAATCTTTTCCTATTTCAATTTGTATACACCTTTAATTGAGTCTTTGGACAATATTCTTTACATTCAAACTAAACAAGAATCAAATTGAATTCTTCTACCATTTATTACGTTGTCTTAACTTTTAAAATGTAGGTAGGTGTAGCTTAGAAATAAGTGCCAGTTGGTTGTATCAGACCATGGAAATGTACCATAATTTATCAATCTACAAGGCCTTGTCAATGATACATACAAAATTTATGTACATTATATCAGCTTCTAAAAAGAAGAAGGCTAATAAGACAATTTTGTTCATATTTTTGTCCCCAGTGAAACAGACTTTCCAGTTTCTTTGATGCCATGTAAACTACTTGTGGCTACTTGTAGAAAAACGGCTTTTGGCTTATCTATAGCTATGTCTTCATTGTCACATCAGATAGAACTACAGCTTTTTTCCTGACATATTGCATCTTTTACAGAAACTTTTATTAGTGATAAATGAAAAACAAGAGCAAAATTCTACTGTAAAATCAGAAATGTTCGCTAGGGATTAATCTTCGCTATGTTCGCGAATCCAATAAATTCGTAAACATTTAGCCACGTGAACATATTGCCTGTGAGCAAATGCATTGATTAATTCGTAAACATTTAGCCACGTGAACATATTGCCTGGGAGCAAATGCAATGATCCTACAAGAACGCACCGTCTGTCCGCCATTACTTTGATTTTCGGAATTGTTTTGGTTTTATCGTACAATGTAAATCGAGTAAATAATGCAATCAAACTAGACAAACGACTTTAATGTTCGCATTCTTTAAAATTTCCAATAAAACTTCGCTGCGATGGGCCTTGAATACATCAAATATCACCAGGGCTGTTTGGTTACACCTGTAACAAAAGGTGTGAAATGTGGTCAATAGAGCGACATACGATTTTGACAGGCATTGTTTGTCAGCAATTAACAGTTATGTTATGCAGTTATCCATACTTTAAACAAGATCTATTGAACAAATACGGACTGCTGAATGTATTCGATCTGAATTATCGTGATATGATTTTATTAATCTACAGAAGATGAAAAGTGTTTGGTATGAAAATGTATTCACATACATGATTAAAGAATTAAATGATTACGGATTACGTGAGACCTTTTTAAACAAGTAGGGGCATCTGGTATTTTTTACGTATCATGTTATTAATATGGAGACCGGCTGTAAAAATAAAACACAAAACCGATAGTTGATGATAGATCTAGTTGATGATTTTATTTTCGTGAAAATTAAACCACATGGTTCACAGGTTTTGTTTTTCGCAAACTTTTACCCTCGCGAACCACTTCAAATTTAAAAATTCGTAAACTTTTGGCCCAGCGAAAATATCTGATTTTACAGTACTTCAAATTGTCATAAAATTTGATACATCTCGCAGAAGTAGCAAAAATTTGTATCAGATTGTAGCTTTATGTATGCTTTAAACTTAGAAGACAAATAATCTTTCAATTATATAACTTTTCCAAGCCTTAAGATGTCTAGAAAAAAATCAGATATCCTTAAAAAATGAGTCAATGGATTTGAACAAATTCAAAATTAAAAAGGAAATAGTCTTTGTCCTTCACCTTCCCATGTATATTTTCTGAAATTTTGACATATTAGCAAATCATTTCTAGAGAAAACATCAGCAAATAATAATTTTAATTTTTGACACCCAATGTCACACTTTATCCTCTTTTTTTTTTTTTTTTTTTTTTTTTTAAATCACCCCTATCTAATACATATCCGTGTCATAAACTGACCGGCAGTGCGTTTATGTGAAATATAGCGCCGAAATTTTCAAATATGCTTCAATTTCATTGGTCCAAAAACTGGGACGAACACTAAAATACGATAATCTTACTTTAAAAATGTTATGTATGTTGGTCAACTAAAAACAAATAATTTGGTCGAACAAGGTCACGTTACGCATCTTAGGAAAAAGAAGGAGAAAAACTGCAACAAACATTTTCAAGAATACATATGTATATGACAATTTTGTAACATATGAAGCTTTTTTTCATGCTAATGTAGATTATGTTTTCAGAGAAGGACAAAAAATACATGTCCATTTTACCAGCATCGAGAATCCGCGTAACGACGGTAGCATCTACGTCTGGAACGTAACCTTCCATGATGATAGAACCATTCATAATGGATAGACCTACCCAAACATCAAAGACGTTGTCTTTGATGGCCACGTTTAAAGGGGTAAAGGAATTCCAATTTCGAATCCAAACCCTATGTTGAGGATACTCATTGTCGGAACCGTTCGTCATTGGGACTCCAGCAACACATACACTGTCTTTGATGGCCACATTTAGAGACAGTAAAGGAATTCAAATTTGGTAATTACAAATCCAAACCCTATGTTGTGGGTACTCATTGGAATCGTCTTGTCGAGATGATTCCAATGAGTTCCAACAACATAGGGTTTGGGACACAACGAATGCTATTTTTCATATTTATTCATCTCACCAGCATCAAGAATCCGCGTAACGACGGTTGCATCTACGTCTGGAACGTAACCTTCCATGAAAGCAGAACCATTCATCATGGGTAGGCCTACTCCAGCTACACATATGTTATCTTTGACGTTTAGACGTAGTAAAGGAATTCTAATTTGGTAATTACAAACCCAAACCCTATGTTGTGGGCACTCATTGGAATCGTCTTGTTGAGACGATTCCAATGAGTACCAACAACTTAAGGTTTGGGACACAACGAATGCTATTTCTGCAAACATTGTATTTATTACTACTAATCGTCTTATCGAGACGATTCCAATGAGTACCAACAACAATGAATACCAGTTTACATATTTTTACCAGCATCAAGAATCCGCGTAACTACGGTAGCATCTACGTCTGGAACGTAACCTTCCATAATGGCCGATCATCATGGGTACGCCAGCTACGCAGACGTTGTCTTTGACGTTTAGACGGAATAAAGGAATTCTAATTCGGTAATTACAAATCCAAACCCTATGTTGTGGGTACTCATTGGAATCGTCTTGTCGAGACAATTCCAATGAGTACCAACAACATAGGATTTGGGACACAACGAATGCTATTTTTCATATTTATTCATCTCACCAGCATCAAGAATTCTCGTAACCACGGTAGCATCTACGTCTGGAACGTAACCTTCCATAATAGCTGAACCATTCATCATGGGGACTCCGGCTACGCAGACGTTATCTTTCACGTTTAGACGGAGTAAAGGAATTATAATTTAGTAATTACAAATCCAAACCCTATGTTGTGGGTACTCATTGTCGGAACCATTCATCATGGGGACTCCAGCTACACATACATTATCTTTGATGGTAGCATTAAGAGACAGTAAAGGAATTAGATCTATAATTTGGTAATTACAAATCCAAACCCTATGTTGTGGGTACTCATCAGAATCGTCTTTTCGAGACGATTCCTATGAGTACCCACAACATAGGGTTTGAGAAATAATGGATACTATTTTTCATATTTATTCATCTCACCAGCATCAAGAATCCGCGTAACGACGGTAGCGTCTACGTCAGGAACGTAACCTTCCATGAAAGCAGAACCATTCATCAAGGGTACTCCAGCCACAAATACATTATCTTTGACGTTTAGATGGAGTTAAGGATTTCTAATTCGGTAATTACAAATCCAAACACTATGTTGTGGGTACTCATTGGAATCGTCTTGTCGAGACGATTCCAATGAGTACCAACAACATAGGGTTTAGGACACAACGAATATTATTTTCCATATTTATTTATCTCACCGGCATCAAGAACCCTCGTAACTACGGTTGCATCTACGTCTGGAACATAACCTTCCATGATAGCTGATCCATTCATCATGGGGACTCCAGCAACGCATACGTTGTCTTTGATGGTAGCGTTAAGAGACAGTAAAGGAATTATAATTTGGTAATTTCAAATCCAAACCCTATGTTGTGGGTACTCATTGTCGGAACCATTCATCATGGGGACTCCAGCTATACATACATTATCTTTGACGTTTAGATGCAGTTAAGGAATTATAATTTAGCAATTACAAAACCAAACCCTATGGTGTGTGTACTCATTGGAATCGTCTTGTCGAGACGATTCCAATGAGTACCAACAACTTAGGGTTTGGGAAACAACGAATGATATTTTGCATATTTTTTTTATTTATTTTTTTATTTTTTAGGTTTTGGGACACAACGAACGCTATTTTTCATATTTATTTATCTCACCAGCATCAAGAATCCTCGTAACCACGGTTTCATCTACATCCGGAACGTAACCTTCCATAATGGTGGAACCATTCATCATGGGTACGCCAGCAACGCTTACGTTATCTTTGATGTTTAGACGGAGTGAAGGAATTCAAATTCGGTAATTACAAATCCAAACCCTATGTTGTGGGTATTCATTGTCGGAACCATTCATCATGGGGACTCCAGCTACACATACGTTATCTTTGATGGCCACATTTAGAGACAGTTAAGGAATTATAATATGGTAATTATAAATCCAAACCCTATGTTGTGGGTACTCATTGGAATCGTCTTGTCGAGACGATTCCAATGAGTACCCACAACATAGGGTTTGGGACACAACGAATGCTATTTTTCACATTTATTCATCTCACCAGCATCAAGAATCCTCGTAACGACGGTAGCATCTACGTCCGGAACGTAACCTTCCATGATAGCTGAACCATTCATCATTGGTAATCCGGCTACGCAGACGTTGTCTTTGACGTTTAGACGGAGTAAAGGAATTATAATTCGGTAGGACTAATTACAAATCCAAACTCTATGTTGTGGATACTCATTGTCGGAACCATTCATCTTTGGTACTCCGGCAAAACATACGTTATCTTTGACGTTTAGACGGAGTAAAGGAATTCTAATTTGGTAATTACAAATCCAAACCCTATGTTTTGGTTACTCATTGTCAGAACCGTTCATCATTGGGACTCCATCTACACATACGTTATCTTTGATGGCCACATTTAGAGACAGTAAAGGGATTCTAATTTGGTAATTTCAAATCCAAACCCTATGTTGTGGGTACTCATTGGAATCGTCTTGTCTAGACGATTCCAATGAGTACCAACAACTTAGGGTTTGGGACACAACGAATGCTATTTTTCATATTTAGATCTATTCATCTCACCAGCATCAAGAATCCGCGTAACTACGGTAGCGTCTACGTCCGGAACGTAACCTTCCATAATAGCGGAACCGTTCATCATGGGGACTCCAGCAACGCATACGTTACCTTTGACGTTTAGACGGAGTAAAGTAATTCTAATTCGGTAATTACAAATCCATACCCTATGTTGTGGGTACTCGTTGTCGGAACCATTCATCATGGGGACTCCAGCTACATATGTTGTCTTTGACGTTTAGACGGAGTAAAGTAATTCTAATTTGGTAATTACAAATCCAAACCCTATGTTGTGGGTACTCATTGGAATCGTCTTGTCGAGACGATTCCAATGAGTACCCACAACATAGGGTTTGGGAAACAACGAATGCTATTTTTCATATTTATTCATCTCACCGGCATCAAGAATCCGCGTAACGACGGTAGCGTCTACGTCCGGAACGTAACCTTCCATGATGGCGGAACCATTCATCATGGGCACTCCAGCAACACATACGTTGTCTTTGACGTTTGGACGGGGTAAAGGAATTATAATTCGGTAATTACAAATCCAAACCCTATGTTGTGGGTACTCATTGTCGGAACCATTCATCATGGGGTCTCCAGCTACGCATACATTATCTTTGACGTTTGGATGTAGTTAAGAATTTCTACTTTGGTAATTACAAATCCAAACCCTATGTTGTGGGTACTCATTGGAATCGTCTTGTCGAGACGATTCCAATGAGTACCCACAACATAGGGTTTGGGACACAACGAATGATATTTTTCACATTTATTTATCTCACCCGCGTCAAGAATTCTCGTTACAACGGTTGCATCTACATCCGGAACGTAACCTTCCATAATGGCTGATCCATTCATCATGGGTACTCCAGCAACACATACGTTGTCTTTGATAGCCACAGTTTTACCCTTTAGTATACATTCAGAAGCTCCTTTGATATCACATTTCCAGTACCTTGAACATATAACATAGGTTATATTAGATAAATAAGGGCTGAACAATTCACCATGGGTACTCCAGCAACACAAGTCATAAGTTATCTTTGATGGCCACAGTTTTGCCCTTTAGAATACCTTCAGACGCGCCTTTGATATCGCAATTCCAGTACCTGGAACATTGAATGTACGATGGTTGATCAAAAGGTTGGTGGGAACGCCATGTGTAGGTCTACAGTAATTATAAAACAAGCCATTTGAACTTATTTTGTCTGACTGAGTAATTATATGCCTATTTTGATATTTTGCTAAAAAAGTCACCTTAAATGTATAGCTCACGATAAATAAACTGGCAGAGCAGCCCATGCTTCTCGAATGAGATGCTCTGCCAGGTCCTTTATCGTAAGCTATATGAGAGGATTATTTCTTTGTTCAGTCAGTTTATTATAAAGCTAATACTAGTATTTCTTAATTGAACCACACACACTACCAAACCGTATTTATGTCCAACATGATGCTGAGATACAACTTGTCCGCTCCTTTTTATATCAGTTTCTATTCTTTAAAAAATATGTTATTTCAAAACAGACCAAATAAAATGTAAATTGTTTTCCATGTCGCTTGGCACATTTTGTCCCTATTGTCGATCTACATACCATTGATTGTATACATTTTCCTTCGGATCCGGGGCACGACCAGGCGTTCGTGGATATTTGACTGGCAATGTTGGAGCCACCATCTCATTGACACGCTGATAGGACTTTAGCAAGCCGCCTATGTAGTCTGAAAGTGAAGGATGAAAGTAACATTTGGTGACCATTGCAAAATGAAGAGCTGCTTCTATAGAACAAAACGGAAAGAGAAGAGATCTAAGCAAAAGTTGTTGAAATAGCATATTTGACCCGTAAAACGAAGCTTCTTTGAATACAATATAACATGCCATCTCTTATAATATGTTTCTCTAGAGCTATACATGTTTGCACTATTTGGTATAAATATAGTGTTCATTTCGATCATTATTTTAACTGACAGGGCCCCTTTATTTGACTTCCAGCTTATTGCAGGTCAATATCTCTGTTTACCTCAACACTGATAATGATTGGTCCGCTATTTAAATATATGGACGTAAAATGGCTCGGGTCTTGACCACGAGTTTGGGGATGGTCAGAATAGTCTTTTGGAAATGACGTCAAATAGCTCGCACTATTAGTGTTCACATGGAGATATGCCAAGCTATAGTTTCATGCGAAGTCTGTCCATATTGGTCTATAGATGCAAGGAGTCAAATAACGGAGCCCTTAGGAAGACACCAATGGCAGTATTCGCCAACATTTATAAATGGATTGGCTAAAGTAAAATTACATAATAAGCCATCTGATTGGACGAGACGTATATCTCGGCCAATCGGATGGGTTTTTGTGCAATTTGAGTGGAAAGCTTGGAATTAGACCGGTTGGTGAATATCAACCCAATTAGCTTCAATTTAGATTTACCTTGAAAATCACCAAGATCTTTCTGTGAGCAATGAAGTCCATATTTTCTCGACGTCTCCTCAAGATCGGACATCGTCGGTGGGCGAACAGCCTCATGTCGGAAAAGATCTGTGGAAAAGGAAAAATATATCACTGTTTTTCAACAAAAACCTCGTAACTGCAGCTTTAATCAAGATGTAGTTACGAGGTTTTTCAATAACACCAGCGATATTTTGTTCTTATAGTTTGAAATAACCGAAGTCGAAAGTCTCGGCAGCTGACGGTCCCAGTTGATGGTTAGTTAACGTACAGACAACCAGTATTCATATTTAATTAACCCTTTCCCAAACGACAAAATTTTAGGGTGGTCCAATTTGAAAGCTGTTGCAGACGACAAATTGAATGTAAGCAATGAAACCATTTGTGTGCAAAATAGGTCGGAAAATATTGTGACAAAAGGAGAAACTGCTGGTTATCAGCAGTTTCTTCTTTTTTCTCTCAATGTTTTCCCAAGCCTTTCCTATCAGGGACGTCAAAACCAGGTCTTGTTTGGGAAAGGGTTGTGTTTATCAGCGGGAAAAAGGCCTTTGCAGTGTTTGATATTTCAATTTCTTGATCAGCCTGTTGTGCTAAAGTAGTCTAATCAGAATCCATGCGGCTTTCTAACAAATGTTTATGCTTAAGAATCTGCAATGAAAAGAAAAACCAAACAATATGGATCTTGATCAGACTGTGTGCATACACAGGCTGATCTAGATCCATGTTGGTCTCAAATGGCGTAATGATCCTTTAACCCATTACCACACAATGCCTCTTTTTGACTCCCTATAAGATAATGACTTTTGAAAACATATAGTGGAAAATGAAGAAATTTCTTGTGAACAGCAATTTCTTAATTTCTCACAATGTTTTCTATCCCAAGAGACGAACACATTCTAAATTTCATGCACTTGGAATTGTCGTCTGCAGCATCTTTGAATTTGGATCACCCTAAAATTTTGTCGTGGGGAAAGGGTTCATTCATTAGATCCCTATTCATTTCTTATCCCACATTCATTGCCTCAATAGTTTCTGTGCTTTATTGTACACAAACTATATATTAATTGTTATCCAGTTTGTCGTCTGCATTGGCTTTCAATTTGGGTATGTCTTCTATCTTATTTTGGTTAATAAATTGCAATTATCGTAAAATGGTCTTGTATCAGGGTTTGAAAATATGCATTTCGTCGGTGTAAATCGTCGTTGTAAATGCAAAACCTCGTATGTCGTTTTTGGAAATTTTTAAAGGGGGGGGGGGGTGATAAACGTAAAATAACTTACCCAAAACTGAAAGGTTTTACTTGAAATTTGGTTAGATTGTTCACAAATAATAATATGTCATTAATACCGATTAGTAAAAATATCTCAAAACCTGCTAGAATTGTCTTCTCTGGACGCACAATGTCTAACTTTGAAAATCGCAAAAATCGACATACGAGGTTTTGCATTTACACCGACGAAATGCAAAACCTCATATGTCGATTTTTGCGATTTTTAAGTACAAAGTTGTATGTCCAGTGAAGACAATTCAAGCAGGTTTGGTGATAATATTACATGTAAGTATCAATGACACATTATATGTGAGCAATACATCCGAATTTCAAGTAAAAACTTTCAGTTCCGGTAAAGTTATTCTTTGCTTTTTTTTTTTCTTCCACTCTAAAATGTTCCAAAAATGAGATACGCGGTTTTGCATCAACACCAGGCCCGTAGGAAGTAATTTCATATGGGGGGGGGGGCTAAACCCTCAGTGTCTAAATATTGGGGGGGGGGGGCTAATTTGGATTTTACCCAAATTTTCAGTGTGAAAAAAGGAAAACTTGGCATTTTGGCCAACTTTAGGGGGCTTAGCCCCCCCCCCCCCCCAGCCCCCCTGTTCCTACAGGCCTGAACACCGACGATTTTTAAACAATGTTTTAATCTAGTAGAAAATGCTAGTTTCAGCAATTTCTTATTTTGCTTTCATGCATTACATTGACCTATATCGCTCTTTTTCAACGGAAACCACGTAACTGCAGCTTAAAACAAGCTGCAGTTACGAGGTTTTGTTAGAAAGCGACGATATAGTTCAGTCACGATATTATACCACATGTTTACACATTTTACCATGATCTACACGTAAATACTATGTAATTTCAACGGAAAGGCGTTCTTAATTTTAAGTACAATTTTGGATGCGTTGGATCGAACCTAATTGCATGCATATGTGAGATACATGTAGCAAGAATCGAAACTTCACATGCAAAATTACATAGATCTAGTTCGGAGTATTGTGTTGTTTGGGAATGTAAATTTTGTAAACACACGCGACAATATTGTGACAGGACTATACGTTAGCAAACGATGTTGATTCTAGTTTATATTGTATATAATTAAATTAATTAACCCTTTCCCAAACAAGACCTAGCTGGTTTTAACGCCCATATTAGAAAAGGCTTGGGAAAACATTGAAACAAAAGAAGAAACTGCTGATAACCAGCAGTTTCTCCTTTTGTCTAAATATTTTCTATGCTATATTTTACACAAATTCTATCAAGTATAACTCCCAGCTTGTCATTCGCAGCAATTTTTGAAGTGGATCACCCTGAATTTTGCCGTTTGGGAAAGGGTTAAAATGCATAAAAATCTAGGTCACATACCTGCCTCCCCTTCCGCCATAATAATAATAATGGTAAAATAGGCATACACAAAATATTCAGTGCCTAAACGTGTAAATTAGACAAAATATGTTAAGAGCTATAGGGCATATAGGTTACGGTTTAGTAACTATAGGCTAAATGCGAGCTTTTTTCCTCTCCACGATCGATATATCGGATAGCAGGCTAAAATCCCTGTTGATGTAGCCTATACGGCGAATGAACGGCTTTCTAACGTTGTTTAGTTCGTCGGTAAAGCCTCTCTTACAACCCGTCGTACGTCTTTATAAATTGTACGTTTTAAAACGTACGATTTATAAAGACGCATGACGGGTTGTAAGAGCCCCTCAAATTATTGTCCGGTCAATTCTTTGCTGCGTGCAGTCTGCGTCGTGGTTGCGTCCACCAAAATCGTACGTTGCACGTGCGTGCATCGCACGACTATACGTACGTTTCAGACGCAGACCGCACGCAGACCGCATGCAGGAGCACGTACGACCGGTTGTAAGAGAGGCTTAAAATATGTGTGGCAGCGATCCCTATTATAGCAAAGAAACCCCAAAAAGTCCAAGTTGAGCTGTGAATTAGTACTAATGTATGCGTTTTATACAAGGGCGTAGCGCCAACTATGTAGGCATAATCCTTGTTTTGCTGATTTTACTTGATTTTTTTATCTAGCGGGTTGGTTTTAGGCTACGTTTCCTAGCCCATTGACGCTTTTTACTAGACTGGGTTCCAGACTGATCATTTTTCCCTCTTTCTCTGGTCTAAATATCAACACGATCAAAAACGGGGGCCGCAATATCTATCTATCTATCTATATGACTATTTATTTTTTATGCGCTATTCTATTGACCAACTTGTATATTGACGACTAGACCCAGGCTAGCTTTTTACACACATTGTAGAAAACGAATAAATTGCTTGTGACAATCCACTTTCTTTTTCCACAATGTTCTTTCTATTTCTTTGTCAAATTTGCTCTCATATTTCTTGGCTCTAACCATTCTCTCATGATATGTGAATATCTTCTGCTTTTCTTTCATGGTTGTTGTAATGTGCAAGTATAATACGTTTGTCTGTTTATATGTCCATGATTGTATAATATTATGTATTTTCATAAATGGAGGAATTTAAGAATAAAAAAAAAAAATCGCCGCACCAATAATTGGCGTAGCGGGCATACCGCCACCCAAAACTGAAATGACTCAAACATTTGTGTCCAAGAATAGTATAAAAGATATATATTGAAGATAAGGCTCGAAATCGCAACACCACCCACCCCATAGAATAAATTCGAGTTTTCGGCTTCCCTTTTGCCGTACCAATGCAAAAAAAAAAAAAAAAAAAAAAATGGAAAGGCGGTTGTTTCTTTCATTTTCCCACACATAGCAGCCCATACCTTCAGCTGGGAAGCAGACATCCCCTTTTCATGCCAGTCCTCAGTCAGTCTACTTCTGGCATTCAAATTGTCGTCTGCAAAGTTTTAACATTTTCCCTTCAAACAATGCCTGCATTTCCATTTTGACCCGTTTCTGATTTTATCATTTTGAAATGTATCACGATGGACCGGTCCAGACGCCTGATAAATGATACAGCAGAAAATCGCTGCTGTTCAACAAAAACCGCGTAACTGCAGCTTAAAACAAGCTGCAGTTACGAGGTTTTTGTTGAAAAGCAACAATATCTGTGTTTTTCTTTCAAAACCCTGTAACTACAGCTTAAAAAGCTGTAATTATGAGGGTTATTTTTTTAAAGAAAGGCGACGTCATCTTCGGTTTCATAGCAACTGAATTTGAACATGGAACGTGTTCTACATTCATTTTTTCTAGTTTTAATCGTTTCCCAAAATACATGCATGTAAAACCTGCTTTTGACGTTCCTAAGGAAAGCGGCGTCAGAAAACGTTGAGAGAAAAGAAGAACATGACTGTCTCTAAACCAACGTTTCCCCCTTTCCCTTATTTTTCCGAGTACACTTTCTGTGATAAATATGCGAGAAAAAATACCATTCGTGAAGGTTTTCTGAACGCTGACCGAATTACGATTGACTTCATGACGAGAATGATAGCCTAAACAGTTGCTCTAATCAACATGTCCCATTTTCCACAGTGATTATTTTTACAAATTCTAGATCTAGAATAGATTATTTCATTTACTCTGTAGATCCAATGTTGCAATACAGCATTATCGTTACGCTTTGTATTTCAACAAAATATGCCTATGACTATGTCGACATGTAGACCAAGATAACTTATTTGTTCGAATCCCGACTTCCCCGTGTCTGCCATTTTAACAAATTATAACTGGATTGATATCTAGACTATCCCACATTGGACTCACAACCACATAGCCTACGTGACAGTGACGCTTTTTGACGCCCCACAAGATAATTAAAGACTTTTTATATGGCTTTGGAAAGCATTGCGGAAAATTGCTTGTGACAAACAATTTCTTCTTTTTGCACCATCTTGTACGTCTAGGCCTATCCTACAGTGCATTCTGCAGAGAAAGACCCATTCAATTTATAGTCCTCTGCAACATCTTTGATTTTAGACTAGTCTAAATTTTGCTGTGTACGAATCGAGTCTGGACCAACTCGATATCGTTTATGTACTTTTGGGAACCCATGGGCAAAGCTATATCCACCAGTCTCTGTAGAATGAATTGATAGCGCCGTCTGTGAAATGACTGAGTGACCGTCAGATATTAGCTATTACCGTACTTAAATCCGTAGTAGATTTCAGGTACGGGGACCAGACTACGCCTTCAAATGGCGCAAAAAGTCATCACGTGCATCCTGTTTGAAGTTTTACTTTATAGGCGAAGCGAATTTAAGATTTTTTCCTTCCATGTGGCATCCCTTAGCATTAATAAGTTTCTTCGTAAAATGAAAATGAAAGTGTGTAATTTGAATTAAAATAGATCTATAGATAATAGAATTGGAAAAGAATTTGTTGACGGCGAAGTGTGGGGAGCTTTGTCTTCGAGTTAGAAAGTCGAAACGGCTATGAGGACTTTGTACCCTAGTTCTTTCGTACCCAAAACAATGTTTAGTGTCGTGTGCAAGAATAAACTTTGGTTCAGTAAAGATGTCGTCGGTTAATCAAGAAGATCGGGCTGTCACAAACTTCCGAGAATATCTCCGGATTAAAACGGTGCAACCTAATCCGGATTATCGTAAGTTGCTGTTGTTTTCTGCCAAGTTTTCTTTACGGCATTGGTCAATCTTTGCGATTTGTTTCGATTCCCTTGCCAACTCACTCTCCTCTAGAGGATAACATAACAACAAACACAAAAAATATTATTTTTTGGCGTAACAGTTGGACTGTATACCGACTGCGGGCCGTTTATTCTCATCAATCGTACAATACAACACGCGTATTACAACAACAATACTCCGAACGTCTCCATACGTTCGCGTTGATACCATGAACGTACTCTCACGTTCAAGAAACATTCCGAACGTACCCTCACGTTCGTTGCAGATGACTACGAACGTACCCTCACGTTCGCTAGCGGCTCAACATTCAACTCCGGACGTGAATCACACGTTCAATAGCAGATGACTCCGAACGTACCTGCACGTTCGCTTGCGAATTGCGTAACGCACCCACGCGTTCACTCACGAATGACTCTGAACGTACCCACACGTTCACCGCCGCTCCCGAACGCACCCTCGCGTTCGCCTTAACCATGAACGGAACCTCACGTTCACGAAACATACCGAACGTACCCTCACGTTCGCACTAACCATGAACGGACCCTCACGTTCACGAAACATACCGAACGTACCCTCACGTTCGCACTAACCATGAACGGACCCTCACGTTCACGAAACATACCGAACGCACCCTCACGTTCGCCTAACCATGAACGTTCCCTTACGTTCACGAAACATACCGAACGTACCCTTACGTTCGCTTGCAGATGGCACCGAACGTACCCTCACGTTCGCTAGCAGATGACACCGAACGTACCCTCACGTTCGCTTGCAGATGACACCGAACGTACCCTCACGTTCGCTTGCAGATGACACCGAACGTACCCTCACGTTCGCTTGCAGATGACACCGAACGTACCCTCACGTTCGCTTGCAGATGACACCGAACGTACCCTCACGTTCGCTAGTGCTTAACCATGAACGTACTCTCACGTCCAATGAATATTTAACTCCGAACGTACCGAAACGTTCGCAGCAGATGACTCCGAACGTCCTTGCACGTTCGTTTGCGTAATGCATAACGCACCCATGCGTTCAATTCCGATGGACTCTGAATATACGTAAACGTTCGCTTCTGGCTTATCATGAACGACACCTCAACTCGGACCAACACGGTCGCATGCAGATGACCCCAATCATTCCTGCAAGTTTACTTGCGCAATGCATAACGCATAATGCGTCTAATTACTACAGACCCGAACATGCTCATAATTCATTGTCACTTCATAACGCACATATGCGTTCAATTTCATATAAATACAAACGCACACACATGTTTCAATTCATATGACTCTGACTTTATCGACACGAACGCTTGCAGATGACCCCGAACACATGCACTTTTGAACTTGTAAAATGACTACAATGTTCATTAAATATCACGAACGCACCTATACGTTCGGTTACTTAGAAGTATCAATAGAGCTCAATATCAGTAATCATGAAACATGTGAACATCTAAATACTCAATGACAATAATTGTGCTTATATAAGGTACTCAACAGCAAATAACTAGCAACACATCAAATTGCTCAATTACACTCAACTATGACCGCGTCTGAACTTTCAACGTCTTTCAATATTGGAATTGCACTTATGAATATATAATTCAATACAGTTACAGATACGTATGACTTTACCTTATTAACATTCAATGATAAATGATATTGAACATGCAAAAATGTCCAATTTCACACTATAAATGAATGTTCTTTAAGTTCAACTCATCCATGTTTAGTGTATACGAACGTATCCACACGTTCACTGGCTGACTGCTACACTTAAAATTACTTACTAGCACATGAAATAACATACATTTTAGCATATCTACACATTCAATGCCAACGACTTGTCTTTATTTAGCACTCAGCTAACTACTATCAACATAATCTAAATCAACCAATCACAATCGGCTATAGATACGTCGTAACTTTCAACTTCTTTGCGTATCTATGAACATGTCTTATATAACAGCCGCTATATGTCATGAAATTAATTAGTCATTCGTTAATACATGACATTGAACATTTCAAAACGCTCAATACCACATGAAAGCGAATGGCATCATATGCCCAATGCATAAACAAGTATGGATAAGTAGTACTTTTAACATAACTAATGTGTGAAATAGCAATTGAAGTAATTGTTCATAAGAGAACACAAGGAAACATTGGTAATCAGCGTTCAAAACGAACTTGCATATATCATGCACCGAATGTATTGCATGGTATTCTGACATAACTGACTTTCTACACTCATACATCTAGCTTACAATATTAAAAACTAAAACAATAAAAACAGCAATACACGTCCGCCTACAGTCGGTTTCCAACTCTGAGTGAAGGACTTACAAACGCACGAGCAAGCTCGTGCACTATACAACGCCATCTATCGGAGCTTAGACATAGCAAGGGAAATTAATTTTCGACTAATTCGTTCCTCAAACATCGAAAATAATATTTCCCTTGCCAACTCACTCTCCTCTAGAGGATAACATAACAACAAACACAAAAAATATTATTTTTTGGCGTAACAGTTGGACTGTATACCGACTGAGACTAAAAGAACGGGTATGTCATAGAAGTATTGAATACTAAAGCATTTATCAATGGATTCACATGAAATTCTCAACATCCCTATTACCAAACGTTGTAATAATAAACGTTATTACAGCAATACAAACATGTGTGTACAGTGTGCACATATTTAACATCATCCACTTGTATTTGATTATTTTCTCTATTCTTCATCATAAGCAATAGTTTTCCCTGGCATAGTTACAACACATATACAAAGCAACGAACGTACTCAAAAACATTTCAATGCAAACAACAATAACCCAATAGATGTTCATTACACTAACATTGAACTAAGAAGTAAATAGTTTTATCCCATAATTACTAGCAATACGAATTTTGCACAACTATGCATATCGATATACATGTAGCTGTGCAAAACTCTCCACATAACAACTGGTCCTAATCTCTATGCAACTTAAAACATCATATGTCATGGCAAGTTCTGGCTGCTATGCCATTTCTTGAAATGGCCGAACTTAAATACAAGTATTTTCGATGCCGTAATTTGTGTAATTACAATAGGCCAATAATAGATAAATGCACACGTACGAAACAAATGGTTACAACAATAATATACTACATTTACAATGCGTTTCATTCAAGTTACGGTAATTCATTTTACCTACCATTCGTAACAACGCTCAACTTCCGGAATTATGTACTCTATCAACATTTTCTTCCACGTTCTAGCATTCTGTCATAAACCTTGTATAAGTAGCAAACTAACCAAATTAGGAAATAACATTCTCGTACAAAAACTTTAATCAATGTTAATTCCGGCATGAACTATAATTAAAAGCGTTAAACAGTGACGTAGCATATTAATTAACAATTACTCGAGGACTAAATAGAGCTGTGTCAATACAATAGATGAATCCACAGACAATATGCATAGATTCTTTTATAATCACGCAGTAATTCGGGCTAATTCACCAGTGCATCCTCTGGAACATTTATGTTGACACGAAATTCTAGCTTCACCACCTTAACTGTACATCAGTAAGACAACATCCCGCGAAGTCAAACGTCAGTCACTATAGTGCTCACAACCATTCAAATTCAATCGCCATCACTTTGCGGTACCCAAAATATTCTGAAAAGACAGAAACAGTAATGTAATGCCCATACACACGAATAAATACAGGCAACAAAACTGTTGAATAAATGGATAATTTGTTTCTTGCAGAATTGAACAATTCAATTCCATAATGCACATGATATCATGCCAATCATATCAATTAAACAGTGACGCAAACAATATTATTTCGTCAGTGTAAATAAAAAACGTCGCAACTACAGCTTGATAGGATCTGTAGTTACACGATTTTATAAAAACATCGACGATTTACCAATACATAACGGTAAACAAGATCTATATTTAGCACAAGATCCAATGCCATTTTTGATACGTAGACAGCAAAGTGTAAACTCATATATGAATTTCATCCTTTCTCATACTATTTCTTAAATACTCCTTTACACACAATAATTTAATTTAAACGCGATTAAGAAAAATAGCCTAGGCTATTTCTATTCAGTACTTATCTTCAATTATCGTCTGCAGTCATGCATAGCTTTATTTCAATATACGTCTTCTAACACCCCATCGCTCCATGTCGAATGTGCACTGTCATGTAGATCAAGATGAGACATCCCAGTAACGATGCAGATTCATCTAAACCCATGTAGCCAGTTCGTCATTTGGAAAGAGAAACACGTGCTACACCGTCCAACGACAATAAAAACAGCAATACACGTCCGCCTACAGTCGGTTTCCAACTCTGAGTGAAGGACTTACAAACGCACGAGCAAGCTCGTGCACTATACAACGCCATCTATCGGAGCTTAGACATAGCAAGGGAAATTAATTTTCGACTAATTCGTTCCTCAAACATCGAAAATAATATTTACCGGACGGTAAAAATTTAGACTGGTCCAAATTCAAAGATGTTGCAGACGACAATTTCATGTGAATGAAGTATAAAATATTTCACGGCTTGGCTCAGATCAGGGTAGGAATCGCTACCTGCTCTTTGTTATAGGATTGTGTGAAAAATACTGTAAGGTTTATCAAGTTTATTTTGATGTGTTCAAATTCCTAAGGCTTTTTCCTTTCAGGCGGTAGAGTAAAGTCGAGTAAATTCGACAGTCGTCAAAATTCGACACCCTTTTATAATTTTTACAATACATGACACAAAAATCGTGATAATAGCATTCTAATATTGAAAACCTTATGTCCGGGCAATAACTGACGTATAAAAATATTTCATGTCCTCCAAACACCCACCCTTTACCCGAAAAAATCACGGAAGAAAAAGGTCGTCAAATTTTCTGACGAGCAAAAATGACCGTTACAGATTATCGTAAGAAAGTGGATCTAAACAAAGACATATGAAAAATTATGAAAATCATTTTTATATGATAAATGTTTCAATACTATGCCGGAAATGTATATATTTTCATGAATTATTTGATAAAAAGCATCTCTCCGTTTTATTTTCAACTTGAGAAAGGGTGTCGAATTTATACGACAAAATATTTCAAGAGCGTATAAATTCGACATGCCGTAAAACGTGATTAATTGTTTGAATTTGAATGTTCCTACATCGACAGAAACAGACAACAGTTTGGTTGTTGCGCTTATTTTGAACAGTAGGAATGGCGTTGATGCCTTTTTCATCTACCAACAAACAATTTTGATCTAAATATACGTATTATTAACAAATCCCATATCAATTTGCATCTGAAACGTTTCACGCGGTAAACTTTTCCATAAGATTCATATTCTGAGGTCAGTCAAAGTTCTCGACTGTAGTAGATGAATATATTAAATAAAGCGAGTCTTACTTTGTAAGAAACATCCTTATTAATTCCACCACAAAAGTTAACAATCCAACTCATGAAAATTAAATATCACTTAAAAATTTGACCTTTGTTTGAAGGTGCACAAATTCCTTATTTAGCGACTATCAAAACACCCGAATGCGGTTCTTTTAATTCACGTGGCACCGCCTTGTAAATCTACTGAGCAAACTGTGTTTAATTGATTGGTCGGAACAGTTTGTCAGTCTCCACCCATTCGATCATTTATATGCTTGATTGACAGGGATATTCACGTGCTGATTTCTCATTCCTTTGTCGGTACAAAATGACGTCATACAATCGTCATACCACTAACCGTCTGAGGGAGAGTTTAAAACATCAAACAAAGCCGCGCAGCCGCGCGTGGAACACCTGTTATTGAACAGTTTCCGAAAATAGAAATAGACTCATTCCCATACAGTACTTAAAAGGGAACAGTTGTTGAAATTTCGGGCTGCGCATGTTACGTTAAGATTAATTTGGTCATGGATTAATTGAACCATTAATTGGAATATTTCAGCGACAAGGTATTACTTTTACATTTCATTCGAGGAGACAATTAACTTCCTAAACAAAACATTGTTGTTTGGCGACCGCGGTGTTTTAAATGAAGAAGGAATGTTACGTAGGTGCTTTAAGGGAATATTTGTGGTTTAGGAATGACTGCGCGGATGAACATTTAAAAAAATCACATTTCGCAAATTGATCTCTCTGTCTCCGAATCGTGGGTGAGAATGAAAATCTCAATGAAGAAAAATCAAGTGCATCGTCGTAATCAATATATTCACATGATTTGTAGTTTATAAGAGATATTTACATCGTTTTCTGATTATTTTCATACACAAATTCTTGGGGTGTCGAATTTACCCGCAAGGTGTCGAATTTATACTACGATGGGTCCCATGATTTAATGGGAAAAAAGACGACAACGACAATATCGTATTCGGGCGGCGTTTTTTGCAAATGAAAAAAATCAAGCCAACTTCCGTTTTGATAAATGTTTATTCTCCGGAATATTTTGCCACAACTTTTTTTTGCTCATTTCGTCTTAAGGTGTCGAAATTACCCCTCTTTACTCTATATGATAAGCCCGGGTCTGTAGAATATTTTTTTCACATAGTTTCATTTACTTCCCCAAAAATGGTGTTTTTTACTGTTTTCCATGTTGCATCTCAATTTTACCATTTTTCAAAACTAAATTTCTCTATTGCTTTTATTAGAATTAAAGTTATGTATGTACATTATTGTGATATATTCATCCCAAATAATGATACTTTTTACGGAATCAAAATCAGAGAAAAAATGTAAAAGAAAATGTTTATACTGTAAATGTATGTAGTCGTTATATTTTCATTAATTCTGACCATTTTAATACAGACAACAAGAATTCTACAATGTTAATGTTGAGAACCATGTTTTCTTTATTTTTAGTGTTATATATACTTACATTAATCAAGTAATACAAAACAAAAGCCCTGGAATCACAATTAGTACTGCAAATGTTACCTTGAAAAACACTGTTTTTTCTGTACAGTCCGTAGACCAAGTTTAACAGCATTTTCTTTAGATATGCTGCTGATTCACAATGTGGTTCTCCTCACTTTCTGTTACAGTTTGGTCCAAAGTAAAATAAACCGGGAAAGCTTTCTACTTCTGACAGTTGTTGTGTTCACCAAATGCTGTCAAACTTTGTCCGTAGACCGTACAGTCCGTAGACCTAAAGTTTCACCACTAAAATTTATCTCAGAAATGCATTTTAGGACTACATAATTTACAATTTATACAATATATATGCTTCTGTGGCTTATCCAAAAAGTTAAAAACACATTATTTCCATTTTTTCATCATTTCCATAAAAATTAAGTCAAAATACAGTTGAAACTACATTTAATTTGTTCGAGCAGTAAAATTTTACCAATTAAGATAAATGAAATAGAGCCTAAACTGTTTGTTTTGGTAGAGACTTAACTTTACAAATAAGTCACCTTAGCCTGCATAATACTATTCTAGTAATTGAACCACTGAAAATGTGACTTGAGAAACAGTCTACGGACTGTACCATCTAACTTTAACACACTAAATACAGTATAGTTCATTATACTTTACAGTAAACTGTAAAAGATGAAAACTAGAGGTAAAACTATAAACTCTGACAGATATGTTCAGCTTTACAATGATAGAATAGCAAAAAATTCCAGTTTAAGTTTCTGAAAAGGGCAATCTGATCATATATAGAGATCTTGAATTTGCCAGTCTGGTTGGAGCTTGGGGTCAAATACATGATTCTTTGTGATTGAAAGACAAACAGCTTCTATGTGATTAAGAAGCTAACATGAAATTCTAAAATAAAGTTTTTTGTCAGTACAGTATTATACTTTTGTGTACATGTACAGTCCGTAGACTTGCACAAGGGTGTACTAATTATGTTAAACCATTACCACAAAAAGGTAGAGGGTTAAAGGTCATTTATTGAGGATATTTTAATTAATATAACTTGAAAATTAATCTTAAATAACATGCATCATTATTTTTATCAAAATTTCCTCTCCGATTAATTGGTAATTACAGGAACACAATTGAACCTATTTCAGTGTGAGTTGTCCGCGGACAAGGTAGGCCTCCTATAGCTTTTCTGAAAAATAGCTTAACTCCAAGGTCAAGAGGTCAAAGGTCATGGTCCCAAATGAAGTCTTTGCAGGAGGTATCGCTGTGTGAAATATCAAGGCTCTATCTCAGATCTCTAATAGTGCCTAAGATATATGCCAGGTTAAAGTCTTTTAAATGAAGTTCAAACTCCATGGTCAAGGTCACAAGGTCCAGGATCATGGTCCCAAATGAAAGGTCTTTGCGGGAACTATCCATTTGTGAAATATCAAGGCTGTATCTGTAACGGTGCCTTAGATATAGACCAGGTTAAAAAATTTTGATTGAAGATTTGACGGGACGCTGACACTAGGGTTGTTACCTTAGCTCCCTGGACATGAAGTCCTGGCTCACTTAAACTCACATATCAACATCTATTAAAATGATAGAATCCAAGATAGAATTAGATTGCACAAAGACAAGTTGAATGCAAACAATAATAAAAGTGTAACCATGAACAAAGACTGCATGACAGATGCATGTAAACATCAAATTAAACGTATATTCAGTTAGTATCAAGTATTTGTATAGGAGCTGACAGACTGGAGTCATCTTTCATTGCAAATTACTACTTTCTGTAAAGAACAAAGTGCTTATTTTGTTTAATAGTCTGAAAAGCCAAGAAATGAAACTTAATCATGTTTAAAATAGGTTTGAATCATTAAGAATTAACAGACTTTCTCAAGCTTTAGATTTAACCCATTACCACATGATGACACCTATTGATGCCCTACAAGACAAAGGCTTTGGAAAACATTGTGGAAAATGAAGAAATTGCTTGTGACAAGCAATTTCTTCATTTCCCACAATATGTTCTACTAAAAAAGACCCAAAACTGTAAAATTATGTTCACTTGAAAATGTCGTCTGCAACATCTTTGAATTTGGACAAGTCTAAAAAAAATTCGTTTGGTAATGGGTTAAAGGAGTTGAACAGAGTGTTATGCTATTTATTTGGAACTTGGGGGTAAAAAGAGTAAAAAAAAAGAGTACTCAGTTTCATTTTTTATTAGGAATCATGGAATGCAAATGGAATGTTGTTTTCTCACTAGCCAAATAAGCTGTAAGGGCCCCACTACACCTTCATGTGAACCCATGTATTGGTACCTACAGCTTCAAAAGTACCCACAGCTCAATTTCTTCAAACAGGTCATTGAATAGAGGCATGTCTGTCAACAAATGATACTTAATAATGTGTATATAACTGTAAATGTAAGACTTGTGTATAAATACATTATGGGAGAAAGTAAGAAATTGTTCAAAATGAGCAATTTCTCTTTACAGATACTTATATTTAACTACAGCCTAAAATTAATCTGTGGAGAACCCTGTCAGTGAATTTGCAAGAATCTACAGTATATAATGAAAACAAATGATTATTTACAACATTTTTAAAACTGTTTTATCCTTTAAGATTTACTTCTTGTAGGATGCATCTGACTAGGATGCAACAAAGACTAGCACACATTACTGTACAGTCCGTATACCAAACAAATGTGTATTGTAGCCTGTATAAAAATCTGTAAACCATTTATGCAAAAATGTAAATTAGAATGTGTGTTGTTTTGCCATTTCAAGTTATTTATTTGTCCTTATTCTGCAACACATCATCTAATTTGATGTTTTTATCTTATCATATGTAGACTAAACGATTTGTAAAACATACCAAGACAGAGCAATGACCATTTGGAAAAAGGGTGCAGAAGCATATTTTTTTGAAAATTTCAACTCTGACAAGAGTAAAAAGCAGAATTAAAATCTACTTAACCTATAAAAATCATTATTGTATGATAACTGATTCCTGTACTATTTTTGTACAGTCCGTAGACTTTTGAGAACATACTTTGTTGAGCCTATTTCATAAACACAAGATTCCATACTAGAAATTAACCAATTTTTTCCTTCTCTATGGACACTTGTGGGAAAACTTAAGTACTTGTTGTCTTCTTGTCGGTGTCATTCCACCTATAAATGTATTTAACATGTTGTAACAAATATTTTTAAAGCATAGTGAAAAGATTAATCGTCTGAAAATTTTAGAAAGAGCGATATTTTCAGAAGGAAATGTTTCATTTTATATTTGACATGTGTTGTTCTATTGTTTGAAAGCTGTTAATAAGTTCAAATCTATAAAGATGAATATTTTTTCATCTTGTTATTGCACTAAGTGTACAGTCCGTAGACTGCAATACCAGTGGTAAAAGCACAGTGATAACTTTTTGATGTGTGATGCGATCTTGCTGAAATTTGAAATAAAGATGCTCAGGTGTTTTCCTTACTCGTTTCAATAAAATTTAGGAGATTTTATGCAACTTCATTTTTTGGTGTATGTGCAACATGTTGTCCTACCCTGATCTGAGCCAAGCCGTTTAGTCTTTTTAGGTAGATTAGAAAACGGTTTGGGAAATGAAGAATTTGCCTGGCACTTTTCTATTATCTTTGAATTTTGTAGAGAACTTTATAATGTTAAAATAAAGTTATTGGAAAATGTTTTTGTCGTAAAAACCTGCATGTATTGGGCTTTTCCATGATGATTTCCCTTTCATTCTTTTAAACCTCCAGTCAAATGTTTGATTTTTGTCTAAATTTTTCCCTTTTTGATGTTCTACTAGATCTATGCTTTGTCACCCTTTTTAGATAGATCTGTAGATCTACTAGGTCTAAAGCAATTTAGCAATTAATTCGAGTTTTCTCTGGTGAAAATTCACTCTTTGATATTTTGACGTCGCTTATTTAAGGGACATCAAAATATCGAAGAGCAAATTTTCATCAGAGAAGACTTAAATTAGATCTATAGCAATGAGTGATAAGTAACACATTTAGATCTAGATCTATACGAACTGTTTAATTAAAAAAAACTGTTACAGACAACAAAATGAACTAAACTTTGGAGATCATAATACAGTATTATTAAAAACACTTGGCCTATAAGACAGAAAATATTGAAGCATGGGGGTTTTCTCCTTTTGTCTCAATGTTTTCCCAAGCTTTGTCTAGAGACATCAAAAACAGGGTTTGTTTTGGAAAGCGTTAACCCAGGTTTTATGTCTTAGTTGAAATAAGCTTCTGAATTCAAAAATGTTCAGAAAAAAGAGCCTAAAGGAATATGGTATTCTAATGCTGTGCATTTTAATTATCTAGTTCTTAAGTTTGAGATTAAATTTGCTATCTGTAATCGTTATGAGTTTTGACTCATTTAAATCTTACTGTCATTCTATAAAAGAGTTAAACCTTTCCAAAAAGACAAAATTTTGGTTTAGATTTTTTTAATTTTAATTTAAAAGAGATTTCAGGCAACAAAAAGCTGATTTCAATACATGTAGAAGATGTTTTTTTATAACACAGAAACAATTTCGGGAAAAGCTTCAAAATTGATCATAATCATCATCAATTGCCTCCTTTCTCTCTGTGTTTTTCCAAAAGTTATTTCTATTTCAACTCTAGAGGGAAGTCAAAACCAGGTCTTGCTAGGGAAAGGGTCAAACAGTAATTAAAGATCTGAATATGACGCTGGTGTTATCATTTTGAAGAAGCTTGAAAAGTGATGGTTTCATTAACCCTTTCTCAAATAATTATAAGACTTGGTTTTGACATCCCAATCAAAAGAGGTTAACATAAATGTAAATAAAACAAATGCTGCAATTCTTGAATTTTCTCCTCCTCTAAATACTTTCTATCATATAGCATAATCTTAATGTCATGCAGAAAAAGTCAATGTGAATAATTTTGATGTCTGTAACTCCTTTCAATTTTATTTTTGACTAGCGGAAAAACTTGTTGTCCATGAAAGGGTTTATCCTTGATAAAATGGTAAACTGGCTCAACCCCAACGGAATCACAGACTATATACAATTTAATTAAGACCCAAAACTTTACATTGGATGACCATACTCATTATAACTTTAAGAATGTTCACACACAGTTGTGTCCTTGATTCTCCTCGAGTTACTTTTTTAAGAGAATTGTCTAAAAATATGCCATTTGTTAAAATTCCATACTTCATATTGAATTAACCCATTGCCAGATGGCAAATTGTAGATTGATCCAAATTCAAATATGTTGCAGACATTGTCTGACAACAATTTTAAGTGAATGAACTTTAACATTATTTAGTCTTTTTGGGCAGAAAACATTGTGGGAGTTGAAGAAATTGGTTGTCACAAGCAATTTCTTCATTTCCCACAATGTTTCCCAAAGCCTTTATCTTGTTGGGCATCAAAAGGCATCACTGTTGGGTATTAAATTTAATGTTCATGCTTATTTGATTTCAGCCACAGTTGTTGCCTTTCTGAAGAGAATTGCAGGAGAAATTGGTCTGCCATGTAAAATTATAGAGGTTACCTTCTATTTTCATTTTGTCTATTATTTAGGCTTTCTAGTAATTTTCGAATCACAATTCTTATTTGCCATCTTTCAGGGCTACAGATCAGTGGGGATAAAGACATTCAAACTTTGTTATTTTAATTGCAAACCGTATGTTGTGGGTACTCATTTGAATTATCTTGATGAGATGATTCCAAGGAATACCCACAACACAGTCATGGCGAAGACCGTCGGACCGGCAGACATGTCCGATGAAATTTCCCTCGGTCTGATAATTTTTTGCCAATATGTCAATGTCTGACATTGATTTTGACCTGTAAGCTAGAGAATGATAGTTCAGACTGACAAAATTTTATTCGGTCTGACAGGTAACTCATTACTGTCAGACCGAATGTCTGACAAAGATTTGTTTTCTTCGCCATGTCTGACAACATTGTGTTTGATTAATATTAAATGAAATATTGCATTTCGAAAAGCCTTCACACCTTCTAATCTGTAGCTCTGTATCTTTTTTATTTAGCTTTAATATCCCTTTTATGCCTATTTTATAATTTGATAAAGTTTTGATTCTTGATATGCCCAAGCCTGGGCAAAATAAATACATTTGAAATTGTTGATTGTAAAATATAATCCCATCCAAACTGTAATTCAATGCCTAACTAAAGATCTAGGCATGACTTATGATAATTATTTCAACCTCGTTGCAAAAAGCAAACATTTAGAATTTGTTCTGATTTGAAAGCGGTTAAGTTTACAAAATTTATGTTGCAACTGAAAAAGATTTATGCACAGTTTTGAACAGAAAATATTTAGGCTTAAGATGAAAATGCTGGTTATAAGCATTTTATTTTTTTTGCCTCAATGTTTTCCACAGCTTTTCCTGTTACAGATGTCAAAACCAAAGTTTGTTTGGGAAAAGGTCATTTAGATGATATGTCTTATCATGAACAGTACTACATGTCATAATTTATGAGCTAGGACCTTGAAAAAGAGCTTCTAATTTTCAGAGAAATTGTAAACAGTGATTTAGCATACATGTATCGTTATTCGGAAATTCACCCAATATGTACTTATAAAGGTTTATTAATAACCAGAATATTTTTACTTGTCTTATTATTTTGGTTGTAGCCAAATTGCTCTACGGCATGTTTATTTTCTGTCTTTGAAACCTGCATGTACCGTTCTTGCACAAAAAATTTTTGTAGTTTCTGTGCATGTTTTCTTTCTTCCATGCAAATTGTTCATGCTGCTATTGCATAAAGTATAGCTTACAATAAATGGAAATGACTTTACATAGCATCTCTTGCTCTGCCAGGCCATTTATCGAGAGCTATACATAGTTTGAGTTGTTGCGTTTTTTTTTTGATCATCCATTCCTTGACTATCTGTTTATCTGTCTTTCTACATTTTTCACGCTGCAAAATGTAGTTTATGGAATAGATTTATTTTGAATTTAATGACATGGAAAAACAAAGGAATGATTACTGTCTTAACCAAGATTTTTTTTAAAGAAGTAGAGCAAAGAGATTGAGGTCGTGCTTTATGATAAACACGGTAATAAACCCTTTCCCAAATGGCAAAATTCTAGACTGGTCCAAATTCAAAGATGATGCATACAACAATTTTAAGTGAACGAAAGTTTGAATTTCTTGGTCTTTTTACATAGAAAACATTGTGGTAAATGAAGAAATTGCTTGTCTCGAGCAATTTCTTCATTTTCCACAATGTTTTTCAAAGCCTTTATTCTGTGGGGCGTCCAAAAGCGTCAATGTGTGGGAAAGGGTTAATCAAGAGTTATCTAAAAGGGGGGTAGCTCTTTCCCTAACAAGACCTGATTTTGACATCTCAAATAGAAGTAGCTTCAGAAAACATTTAGACAACATAAAAAAATGCTGATAATGACCATTTTCTCCATTTGTCTATATATATTTTCTGTAGCCCACTAGCGGTATGTTGTACAGTAATTCTATCTATATCAGTATATCTACATCCATTTTGTTGTGTGCAGCAGCTTTCAAATTGGAGCAATTTGTGAAAGGATTTAAGAAACCCAGGTATTTCGCATAATTATTTAGGTGAATCTTTGTCCAAATTGTGCATATAGGTCATCTTATTCGGTCAGATTATTTATTGCGCCCAGTTTAAGACCTCTTAAAGTGATTAGTGCAAAAAGGTTGTAAGAGAATATAAATCTATCACCGTTTTGCTCTCCAAGGCATCAATTTGAAGTATGTAATTAAACCTGTACATTTGAAGGTACAAGCTTCAGGTACATTACGCTGATTTGATATTATTACATTATTTCCCTTTATTTGCTACCCGAGTATAATAAAAAAATCAAGTAGACTCAGTTTTGTACCACTTGATACATAAATTCATATTGTATGCACAAGAAACATGCTTTGATGCACAAAATTTTTGCACAGTCTCAATTGCTGGAAATGATAATCCAATCCAATAAAGATTTTCTTTTTAAAATAAGGCACTTTTGCATAGTGTATAGTCAAGAGCTTTACAGAAATCTTTAGGTCTTGGTTTTGATATTAGACTTTGTGCCAAATTGTAGTACAAAACTACTAATAATGATATAATCCTTTAAATATAAAGTGTATGCATTTTTTTGGACGAGAATGTTTTCCACTTTGAAGCTACATTCTCCCTTACTGCTCTTTTCTAGGTTCACCCCGGACGAGACATTGTTGTTATAACATGGGAGGGCTTGGATCCCAGTCTACCATCTATCATGCTCAACTCACATACAGACGTGGTGCCAGTCTTTCCTGTGAGTAACTAATCAGATTTAAGTTTAAGTAAATGATACAGCATTTGAGATGTTTAAAGTTTAATATCTCTTAAAGCCTTTCCCAAGCAAATTCTAACCAGCATTAATTTTTCTCTTTTTGCCTCAACATCTTTAGTGTCAAAATATTAAACTTTTTGTAACATTTATTAAGTCATCTGCAAGCTCCATATTGATCTCTAATAGATACTTCATTACCTGTAGCAATGTTGTTGTTGTTTTATCACCTACAGCGGCGGATCTGGGATTTCTGTTAGGGGGGGTTCGAATATTCAAAAAGGGGGGTTCGTTTTCCTAGTATTACTCAAATTTGGCTGAATTTCTGCATGAAAATTAAATATTTTGGCTACAGAGGGGGGTTCGTTTGAACCCCCAAATCTCCTCTGGATCGGCGACTGACCTATAACCTTTATGAAATATTCTTTAATCATTCCAGGATGAGTGGAAATATCCCCCATTTGATGCCTACAAAGATGAAATGGGAAACATCTATGCTAGAGGCACCCAGGTATGTCAAAAGTAGAACGGTAGGCAGGGAAAAAGACTGACAATTTTAACTTTGGGGCCCAGAATAACAGAATTCAATACTTAGCATTAAGGGTATGGCTATTTTCTCTAAATTTTCATGGGCCCAGTCCAAAGTCTAAGGGCCATGGGCAACTGGGCCCCTGCTAGTCTTTATCCCTGGTAGGGTGTACACTGGAAATATTTTGAGACATATTAATCATAAAGGGAGGTAAAGACATTCTTAAGGATGGGATGTCATAAGGGCATTTTCCTGGTAACTGAATTGCCCAAATATATACTGAGAGGCAAAAATAAGTATACACCATAGTTATTCCACGTGTTATGAATAAACGGTTCATAGTAGTATGTACGACTTTTAATCGCCTCCGAAGGTGGCCGTTTATTGATGTACCCTTCTCCGCCTATCCGTGTTTCTGTTCGTCCTTCCGTTGCGAAGGTCTTTTCATAGCATACTGCGTCACCTAAAAGGGGGTATAATCGATTAATTTTATGCAAGCATCGACAGTGACACAAACCCTACATTTATTAACGGATTTTGATAAAATTTTCACAGAAAGTTTCAAATCACCTAAGACTATGCGTACATTGTTATTTTTCCCCTATTAAGATGCGTCATGGCAAAAGGGGTCTTCATGAAAAACAACCTACCTGACATTACGCCTTCTAAATTTATTGACGGATTTTGATTAAAAAAAATACGAAGAATGTTTCTAGACACCTGACTAAGTGTTTATTGTGTCAAATTTCTTTCATATCATGCTGCGTCATAGGAAAATGGGCATTAATGCAAAAAGTGGCTTATTTGTCGATTTCTACCAGCCACTGAGAATTTGGTTATAATGTTAGAGGAAATTTAACGTTGTGATTTGTTGTGGTAAAGAATAAAAAAATCATACACGGTTTAACGGCAACATTTGATGCTCCACTAAGTCGCACGTGCAAAGTTTGCAAAATCAACATGTAGCATAAGTATAGGTAGTCGAGCAATTTCAGGTAAAATTTATCAACACTGTATTATTGGTTTATAAGTAGAAATTAAAAGTACAAAGTTTTGAGTCGATATGAAAGAAATTAAGAGAGATATTGACAAATAAAAAGTGTATACTTTCTTTTGCCTCTCAGTATATTTTAAGTACAAAAAGATGTATAAAAAATATATTTTGCCGAAAACTTGGCAAAAAGTCTGAAACGAAAGTACCTTTCATTCAGCATTTGAATGTTTATTGAAAGATAGAAACGTTTGATTAACTTTATTAGCAGGCCTGAGCACATAGTACTTAACCCTTTCCCAAACATGACCTGGTTTTGATGTCCGTTACCGAAAAGGCTTGGGAAAACACTGAGGCAAAAGAAGAAAATGCTGACAATATTTTGTAGGATATGGTGTACATAAATCCAATCTTTTTGATTATACATTTTGTTGTCTGTAGCAGCTTTTGAATCTGACTGGAATAAAATGGGTGTTGCTGTTTGGTAATGGGTTAAGATGAGCTATTCTTATGCCCCCGTATCGAGAGATCGGGGGCATATTGTTTTACTCGTGTCCGTCCGTCTGTCTGTCTGTCTGTCCGTCTGTCTGTCCGAAAACTTAACATTTGCCTTTTCTCCAAAAGTATTTGACATACAAAGCTCAAATTAGGTATGCAACTTCCTTTCAATAATATCTATCTATTCCATTCAATTTGACCTTCCTCAAGGTCATCCGTTAACCCTTATCAAGCCTTTACTCTACGAAAACTTATCATTTTACTCCGAAAACTTAACATTTGCCTTTTCTCCAAAAGTATTTGACATACAAAGCTCAAATTTGATATGCAACTTCCTTTTGATTATATCTATCTGTTCCATGCAATTTGACTTTCCTCAAGGTCATCCATTTACCCTTATCAACCCTTTACTCTACGAAAACTTATTATTTTACAAAAATGGCCATTTCGGGGGCATTTGTGTTTCACAAACACATCTTGTTTTATCAGTTTTGACTGTTGTCCATCTGTCCGTCTGTCTGTCCAACCACAATTTTGGATGTACACTCTTCTGAATTGGAAGTGTATACATTTTTGCTATTTGGGAAAGGGTTAAGATGTGGTGTTGAGATAAATTCTGTTATAAAGGTCAACAATCAGTTTCTTAAAGGTCAAATGTAACGTCAAAATAACCCACACTTATTACTAAGACAAATGAAAAATATTAAAAACGCAATATTTGAAAATTTGATATTCATTATAATAAGGAAGAAATTCACAATTTTCTTATCGCTTACCTGTACAGGCTTTGAGAAAGTCAAGTAAGCGTGACGTCACCGTAGGCCGATATATTGACTGCCTATATGCTAGGAATGCTAACATTGCATGTCGTCGCTTTTCAACGAAACCCTCGTAACTGCAGCTGTTAATAAGCTGCAGTTACGAGGTTTTTGTTAGATAGCAGCAATATTTACATTTTTTCAACTGGTATAACATGAATCTGATATACAAAAGATCGGGATGTGTTGTATCGCCAAATATCTGGTCACTGTAGAGATGATAAACATATATAGCATTCTGTTTATTGGCAGTTGGTAATTGGGTCACTGGGAGTCATTTCTTATTGTTAGTAAGTCTGTGTTCAAAATCTCGCAACTACCAAACATTTATATTGCAGTTGGTGCATTTTAGATATGATATCTGTTTTTACAATTATGCAATTATATGCGCATTTGTTATTTTAAATTCTATTTCATTGCCATCGCATATGCAGAAAATAACGAGTAAAATGAAATCTGATTATAATTTGCTTGAGTAAAAAATCGATTTGTTTTAGCACAGAAAATATCAAGCGAAAAGAGGAAATTGCTGATTATCAGCATTTTCATTTACCCTTCAATATTTTCTAGAACAATTCCCACATGGGACTTCATAAGCAAGTCTTGTTTCAGAATGAGTTAAGCAAATATATTAATTGGTGAGTGTAGGCATTTAGATAGAATGATAGATGTCAAGAAAAGCCTGGAAATAATGCAACAATTTCGATAAAGTATATGTTATTATAAAGAAACAGAGAAACTTGTGAAAGATCTACACATTTACTTGTTCATTTTTATATTCATATTTGTATATTTTAGGTACAAAATTACTAAAAAAGTATAATATAATTTTATTAAAGTTTATTTATTGGAATAAGTTGGAGTAATTTGTCGTCGGTGGTTATATTTATACGTGTAAATACAAAGACATTTCAGGCGTTTACTACTTGATATTATTTTATTGATGTCTATTTTATAATAAAAATCGATAACACGCCCACCATAACCTCTCAACCAATCAAAAGTGATCTTAGAATAGTACCAGTCCGCTATCGAAATTTTACCAATATTATCGATATGTCAATTTATCGATAACACGCCCAAGGTAATTTTTCAGCCAATGAAATGCCTCCTTTTTTAACTGTCAATTCAACCACTAATCCTGACGTGCGAACGTCAACGTAGGTCTGTTTGACGCATGCGCGAAAAATCGATTTCGGCCAGGTAAAAAATTCTGATAAAACACGTTGTATTATTTGTTAATATCGTCTGTTTGGAATCGAATTTTTGAACGCGGACTTTTCATACAGATTTCTCTTATCTATAAGAAATGAAAATAATTCTAAACTGGCGGTCCGAATTTTTGGTTTCCTTCCACCTTTAATGACAGAGAACTTTACATATAAAAATACATGTATTTTTGATCTAATATGCCATGTTTTTCCTCCAATTTCAGGACATGAAGTGTGTTGGTATGCAGTAAGTTATTGCCATAGTTTTATTATCCCTTTTCCTCAGACAGGCCGTGGCCAACTGGCCATAGCGCATTTGAAAGCACATCAGACTCTCGTTCAATGAGGTCCCGGGTTGAAATACCTGGTCATGGCAAACATCATTTATGAAAAAATTGTCTTCCACCAATGATTTAATAATGATTAACCTTTGTTGGGAGCAGCTGGAGGCTCAGTGAGGATGTTGTTGTAGTACTGGTATGAGAAATACTAAGTAACAGGAATCCATAGTAAGGTGCTCCAACTGCCTTGGTATGACCATAGCAGTTGAAAGAGGCATTGAACACCAATCAATCAATTTTCCTCCAACAATCGTTAATAGTAAATAATTGTTAATAAGTAAATTATTCCCTGCTGAGCCTTGATAGCTCAGTTATTTACATAGGGGTCTGTCAACCCAGGGGTTGCGGGTTCAACCCCTGGTTTGGCCTCTTTCCTTTCTGGCATTTGACAAAAGCCATTTGTACCTCACCAATGGATGTAAATCATCTAAGTGAGAGAGCAGCTGGTGGCTCAGATTAGATATTAGTAGTGAGAGACCTGCCAGGATTCTATGGTAAGGTGCTCCAGCTGACGCTATGTCAACAAATGAAATAAAAATGAAGTTAAGTTAACCCTCTCCCAAACAAGACATGGTTTTGACGTCGCTAATGGAAAAAGCTTTGGAAAACATTGAAACAAAAGAAGAAACTGCTGATAACCTGCAGTTTCTCCTTTTGCCTCAATATTTTCTGAGCTAAATTGTGCACAAATCCAACCTTAATCAACATCCATATTGTCGTCTGCAGCAGCTTTCAAATTGAATCACCCTATCTTTTTGTTGTTTGGGAAAGGTTTAAACCCCATTCGAGAAATTAGATTTTACTCGGTAAACAGACTAGTAGTTCCTTATGACAGCTATAGTCCAGTCTTAGATGAAATAACCTTATTCTGACTTAACCATATTTGTATTTTAAAGAAAGGGGCAAATTCAAGAGTATGTTATATTTTCTTGTTTAGACATATAGAGGCTGTAAGAAAGTTAAAGCAGAATGGAGTTCGATGTAAGAGGACAATCCATGTTACCTTCGTGCCAGGTTAGTTCAAGTAGGGATGCAAAGAGGTGGATGGACCAGAGCTACAGATAAGAGGGGATGATGACTCTTCAATATAAAATATTTCATTTATTGGTCATTAAATGCTATGTTGTGGGTACTCATTTGAATCGTCTCGTCGAGACGATTCAAATGAGTACCCACAACATAGGGTTTGCATTTGAAATCTGTCGCTTTGAGGTAAGTTCAAGCAGGGATGCAAAAAAAGGACCAATGGCATAGTCTGGAATCACGTGGCACCACACTAACCACAATTGACCAAATGCCATCTGTCAATCAAAACCATTGATAAGCCAATGTACGATCAGAAAAATGCCACATCCCCATTGTTTGTCTTAAATTCTTTGTTGCACGTGATAATGTATTGATCTATCGACTGACAATCAAAACAATCAACATGCCAATGCTCCCCATTGTTTGTCTTAAATTCTACATGGGGCGGAGCGATCTATTGATTGGCGTTTGGTCAATTACAGAAAATCTTCAATCAATAAGTTGAATTGGATAAGGCAATGTTACGGTTCAAAGAAATAAACATAAATTATTTTTTATCGAGAGGATTTGAAAACACAGTTAGAATTTGTGAATAAGAGTTTTCTGAAAATGTTAAAGATTGTCATTGTATTTTTTTAGCCTTTTCCTAAACAACGAAATTTTAGGCTGTCTCAACTTGAAGTATGCTGCAGACATCAACATGGAGGTTGATAAAGAAAGGATTTGTGTATAAAACTACACCGAAAATATTGATGCAAAAAAAGAAAATGCTGGATATGAGCATTTTCTTCCTTTTCCTCAATGTTTTCCCAAGCCTTTTCCTTTAGGGACGTCAAAACCACAGGTATTATTTTGGAAACAGTTTAAATAATTAAACTATTTCACTTTGTTCAAAAAGGAAAAAAAAAAACACTATTAATCCTGCAAAACACATCAACACTTTTCAATGCCCCTGAAGATAAATTCTTTGGAAAACATTGTGGAAAATGAAAAAAATGCTATTTTATATTTTTCTAGATGAGGAGATAGGGGGCTTCCTTGGCATGAACCTGTTTATTAAACATGAAGAATTCAAGAAACTGAATGTGGACTTTGCTCTTGATGAAGGTATGTTAACCCTTTCCCAAACAAGACCTGGTTTTGACGTCCCTAGCTGAAAAGGCTTGGGAAAACATTGAAACAAAAGAAGAAACTGCTGATAACCAGCAGTTTCTCCTTTTGTCTCAATATTTTCAGAGCTATTTTGTAAACAAATTGTATCTGTATTTGTGTCCATTTTGTCATCTGCAGCAGCTTTTGAATTAGATGACCCTAACATTTTGTCGTTTGGGAAAGGGTTAAATAAAAAAAAAAATAGTTTCTGAAATGTCATGCTAAGCCGGAGTAGCTCAGTTGGTAATGTTGGAGTTTGTCAATCCAGGGGTCACGAGTTAGAAACCAAACTTGGTCAATACCCATTCTGACATTTGACAGAAGACATTTGTCTTTCACCAATGGATGTGAATTATCTTTGTAAGAGAGCAGTTGGAGGATGGGATTGGATATTATGGTAGTGCTTGTGAGAGAAATACCATGAATCAGTGGTTAGGTGCTCCAGCTGTTCGATATGAATATAGCAGTTGTAAGAGGTGTTAAACCTTGAATCAATCAAATCTGAAATTTTATGAAAATTGAAATTAAATCAGATTTACAATAGGTTGGGGATGAAGGTGGAAAATTAATGATTTGTCAAAATATTATCTAATATTTATTTCACAATGATCAAGAAACAGCTTAAGGTAGAATGTATGTAATGGATATTGCACAATTTTGGCTTTTTCCGGGTTACGCGGTAATCATTCAGTAGCAGAAAGTGGAGAATTTTTCATTTTCGCCAGTTATCCACAAAGATTGGAAACTGATGTCGTATGAATCTCAAAATGGCCATATTATAGGTATTCTACCTTTATAATCCTTACTGAACAGTTATGGTGTCAAACATGTGGGCCAAAAGAAAGTAAAATAAAACTGATGTCACAGAGTAAAAAGTGATAATTCTCATGCAAGAGAAATGATATTCTGTAACTCTTCTTTTCTTCCGTTATTTTCAGCTTTTCCTTTTCTCTGTATTCTACAGGTCTGGCAAACCCAACCAATAACTTTACAGTGTATTATGGAGAAAGAAGCCCCTGGTGTATGTAATCTGGATTTTGTTTCCTGACCATTACTCCTTTCTTACACAAAACCTGACTTTGGGGTCCCCAATAAGAAAAACATCATTTCACTTTACCAGCCACAAATGCTGACCAATCAATACAGCATTTAGAATCATTGTGGATATCAAAAGATATTGCATGAGTACAATTTTCAGATTGATCAATCAGATTTCAGATTATCAGATTTTACATCCTGAGTTATGTGCACATGAATTTGATAAAAAAAGTTTCCACTTTGTTTTCACTCTAACTGACCCAAGTATTAATCAATTAGTTTCTTTCTTTTTGATTTGACTACATTGCTACTTTACTTTGTTTTTGCTCAAAGAACCACACTTATTGACCAATCTAGCCAAAACTTTGATTGAATATTACAAGAAATTCAGGCTTGTTGAGTGGAGCACAAAAATGCAAAGCATCAATGAATGAAATGTTGTAAATAGATACCTCACATTTCCCTGCAGGGGTTCGAGTGACATGCCACGGAAACCCAGGTCACGGGTCCAGATTTATAGAAAATACTGCTGCTGAAAAATTGGTAAGTATTCCCAGCTGCTATGAAACATTATGCTCATTGGTTTGGTGTGAATTGATAAGAGTTAAACCTATAACCAGACGGCAAAATTTTAGGGTGGACTAAATTCAAAGATGTTTCAAAATGAAATTTCAAGTGATTGAAATCTAAGTTTCTTTTGTTAGCTCACCTGAGCACGAAGTGCTCAAGGTGAGCTATTGTGGTCACTCAATGTCCGTCGTCCGTCCGTCCGTCCGTCTGTCCGTCCGTCTGTCCGTCCGTCCGTCCGTCTGTCTGTCAACAATTTGGTGTTAACACTCTAGCATCCACAAAAGTTGGCCAATCTTAATCAAACTTAGTCAAAGCAAGTATGGTCATAAGTTCTCGGACAAGTTCGATTATGGGCCTGATCGGACCAGAAAGTGCGGAGTTATCTGCCCTTGAATGTCAAAAATAGCTAGTTTTGACCTTGTTAACACTCTAGCATCTACAATTATTTATCAATCAAGACAAAACTTGGACATAATGTTGGAGACCATAAGATCTCGGATGAGTTCAATTTTCAGTCTGATCTGACCAGAAAGACAAGAGTTATGTGCCCTTGAATTTGACAAAATTGCCATTTTTGGCAGTTTTCGACCTTGTTTACACTCTAGAATCTACAATTATCAATCAATCAAGACCAAATTTGGACACAATGTTGGGGATTATAAGATCTTGGATGAGTTACATTTTCAGTCTGATCTGATCAGAAACTTGAGAGTTATGTGCCCTTGAACTTGACAAAATTGACGTTTTTGACTGTTTTCGACCTTGTTAACACTCTAGAATCTACAATTATTAATCAATCAAGACAAAACTTGGACATATTGTTTGGGATTATAAGATCTTGGATGAGTTTGATTTTCAGTCTGATCTAATTAGAAAGTCGAGAGTTATGTGCCCTTGAACTTGACAAAGTTGCTGTTTTTGATTGTTTTCGACCTTGTTTACATTCTAGAATCTACAATTATTGACTAATCAAGACAAATTTTGGACACAATGTTGGAGACCATAATATCTTGAATCAGTTTGATTTTCAGTCTGATCTTACTAGAAAGACGAGAGTAATGTGCCCTTGAATTTGATAAAATTGCCATTTTTGGCTGCTTTTGACCTTGTTTGCACTCTAGAATCTACAATTATTAATCAATCAAGACAAAACTTGGACCCAATGTTGGGGATCATAAGATCTCGGATGAGTTAGATTTTCAGTCTGATCTGATCACAAAGTGGAGAGTTATGTGCCCTTGAATTTGATAGAATTGCCATTTTCGGCTGTTTTCGACCTGTTTTACACTCTAGCCTCTACAATTAGTAAAGACAAAACTTGGACACAATGTTTGGGACCATAAGATCTCAGATGAGTTCGATTTTTAGTTTGATCTGATCAGGAAGTCGAGAGTTATGTGCCCTTGAATTTGAAAAAAAACTGCTTTTTCGGCTGCTTTCGACATTGTTTATACTCTAGAATCTGCAATTATTTATCAATCAAGACAAAACTTGGACACAGTTGGGCACCATAAGATCTCGTATAAGTTGGATTTTCACAACGTTATTGGCCATAAGTTCGTTCTCAGTCTTAAAGTCATAAATATTAATTGAATTGAACAAAAGTGTTGCTCATATCATTTTGGTTCAGGTGAGCGATATAGGACCATCATGGTCCTCTTGTCTTTCTGTGTAGAAAAAAAAATGGGAAATGGAGAAATTGTCGCAAGTAATATCTACATTTTCCACAATGTTTTAGCATTTATCTTGAGGGGCATCAAAAAGTGTCACTGGGATAATGGCTTAACATAATCTTTGGGGTTTATCAATGCTTGACTTAGTTGCTTTACCACAGGGTTTACTTTTCAAACTCATTTTCTGCAACTTGTCCTATTAGCCTTTATGTGTTGCATCATGATAAGATGAAACAATGTTTTATTTTAACCCTTTCCCAAACAAGGCCTGGTTTTGGTATCTCTATGACAACAGGCTTAAGAAAACATTGAGGCAAAGGAAAAAATGTTGATAACCAGCATTTTCTCCTTTTGAGTCAATATTTTCTGGGCAATGATAACCACAATTTTGTCATTTATTACCATCCATTTTGTTGCCTGCAGTAGCTGTCAAATTTGGCCCTGCTGTAATTTTGTCGTTTGGGAAAGGGTTTAGGTTGTCCATGTCTAATTAAATTGACATGACATCATAATTTTCTTGGCAAGTTTATACATATTAGGAGGCGGAAAGTACAGAATTGTTCTAACATTTATCACGGTGTATAATCACGTGACTTAGAATTTCCAATAATCATCAATAACTTTGTCAATACTTGACCAATTTGAATTCATTTAAAGCAGAGAAGGTGGAAAAATGTTAGGAATAACCTGGACGTGGTGGATTTTTGAAAATTCAGCTGATAAAAAAGTTATTGAAGATAAACCAAAATTTTGGTTTATCTTCAATAACTTTTTTATCAGCTGATTTATTAAAAATCCACCACATCCATCTAATGCGTGACGTCTGTACATCTTCTCTGCTTCAAACCGAATTCAAATCAGTCGCATATTAAGAAAATTATTGAAGATTTTCTGAAATTGTTGTATCACGTGATTATCCTCCGTGTTTATTTTATTTCAGAGAAGGATAATTAACTCTTTTCTGGACTTCAGAGCTGAAGAAGAGAAACGGTATAATTTTCATTTTTTAACTCCCACCTTTTTACCCCAGGGAAGTGTATGCTTTCTCTCAAAACTTTAATTTTCATTTTTAACTCCGACCTTTTTTGCCCCAGGGAAGTGTATGCTTTCTCTCAAAACTTTTGGTCGGAAACTCTGTTTATGGGTGCTAAAAAATGATCCTGATAATCTGCACTTTCTCCTTTAACCCTTTCCCAAACAAGACCTGGTTTTGACTTTTGACATCCCTAATAGAAAAGGCTTGGGAAAACATTAAAACAAAAGAAGAAACTGCTGATAACCAGCAGTTTCTCCTTTTGTCTCAATATTTTCTATGTCATATTAAACATAAGTTATATCTTTAATAACTTCCATTTCGTCATTTGTGGCCGTTTTTTAAGTGGACCACCCTAAAAGTTTGTCTTTTGGGAAAGGGTTAATGTAAATATTTTCTGTGCTCTATGGTATAAAATGTATATTTAATTTTCAGGCCCACATATTGAAAAATCGGGGGCAAATTGTTTTAGTCATGTCTAATTGTCTGTCCTTTCGTTTCTCCCTTTGTCTCAATATTTCATGCCCCCTTATCGAAAGATTGGTGGGGGGGCATATTGTTTTACTCATGTCTGTCTGTCCATCCATCTGTCCCATAACTTTGCATGAAAACTTAACATTAGCATTTTCTGGGGCATTAGTGTTTCACATACACAATTTGTTTCTATGTGGTAAAATTATCATTTATCATACTGTCTGCAGATGGTTTCAAATTCAAGCTGTCTGAAATTTGGCTAGATCTATCTGGGAAAGTTTTAAACTTCATCAGACAAGGACTTTCCTTTGTTTACAGATTAAAGACTACAGGATGTTTAAAACTTGGGGATGTTACGACAGTCAATATGACTATGTTAGAGGTAAGAATTCATTTAATTTAACCCATTACCACACAGTGACTCCTTTCGACTCCCGACCCCACTTGATAATGGCTTTGGAAAACATTGTGGAAAATGAAGAAATTGCTTGTGACAAGCAATTTCTTCATTTCCCACAATGTTTCCTACCCAAAAAAGCTATAAAATTTCGAAATTTCTTCACATTCTGCACTTTCTTTCAAATTGGACAACCCAAAAATTGTGTCGTTTGGTAATGGGTTAACCCATTCCCAGATATGGTAAAGGACTAGAAATTTGTCTTAAATGCCAAAAGGGCCCCTTTCCAGATCCAAGCTCATTTGGATTGTTTCCATTAACATTACAATATGAAAATTAAAATCAGAGAGAATCTGTATGGCCGCGGCCATAGTGAAGTTGTTAGCATATCAGACTCCAACTCATGAGGTTTCTGGTTCGATCCCCCTCCTAGGTAAACATCCTTTCCCATCCATGATTTTTATAATGGTTAACCTTTGTGGGCAAGCAGCTGGAGGCTCGGTAAGGGTATTGTGGTAGTACTGGTTTGATAAACAACAGGAATCCATGAGTAGGTTCTCCAGCCACCACGATATGACCCTGGTAGTTGAAACGGCGTAAAACCCCAATAAACTCAAACCAATTTGAAATTAGCTGCAGATGACAAAATGAATGAAAATAAAGATAATATTTTTGTAACATTTAGCAAAGAAAATATTGAGGTAAAAGGAGAAAATGCTGATTATGCTGATTATCAGCGTTTACATCCTTTGCCTCAATGTTTTCCTAAGTATTTTCTATGAGGGATGTCAATACAAGGTCTACAAAAAAAAGACTTCAATTCCGAAACTTGGCAAAATATAGTGTTCTAATGTGATCAAGTCAAAGTCAGTAACAAGTCCAGTTTAACCCATTACCAAACAACAAAATTTTTAGAATGTTCCAATTTGAAGGTGTTGCAAACAACAAAATATTAGTTAATAGAGGCAAAATTTGTGATTAATATAGCTCAGAAAACATTGAGACAAAAGGAGAAACTGCTGGTTATCAGCAGTTTCTTCTTTTGTCTTAATGTTTCCCCGAGCCAATTCTGATAGGGACGTCAAAACCAGGTCTTGTTTGGGAAAGGGTTAAACAATACTTGCCATCCTTCTACCAACTTTTTCTCTTTTCCCTACACTGTTTTCTAACCATTTTCAAGTCAAGCTTTACTTACCCTTTATTCCAGGGTGGAATTCAGTGCAATGTGGTGCCAAATAAACTGGCTGCATGTAAGTATAAACTGAACTGAACTTGTTTGATTTACTGAAACATCTAATTTTACGCAGAACATATCCCTAGCATGTTTGATAAAACAGTTTCAAACTTTGGTAATTTAACTAAAGCTATCATTCTTTTTCATGTTATAATAATTGTAGAATTAGATCAATGTGGTAGATGTACACTTAAAGACACTTCCAACGCAACACTTACATTTTTCACCATAATTAGATAAATAATGCAGTATCTATTATGAAAATTTCAGCAAATATAAATCAACTACATTTTCATGTTTTCTGTAAATTTCATCAAAATCGATTGATCCGAACATTAAGAATATTTAGGTTTTTCACTAAGACTCAAATATGAAAAGTCACAAAACCCCAGGCAATTGCAGAATTCAATAGCATCAAAGTAGCGACACCAAATCATGCTCATATCTCATACCAATGCTTCATAAGATTTGATAACATGCTTTCACGTGCGAAACAATACTAGAATTCAGTTGCACCTATTTTGTTCAAGAAATAATGTTTTGTACGTGTCAGCATTGCACGAAATCATCGAATTTGTTACCAGACATCAGTTTTTCGCCTTTTTGCTACAAGAAATTTTCGACAACTGGAACAGGAGCTTAAAAGGTACGAGTTACGAATTATCCCGCAAAGATTAATCATCAATTATGCTTTATCAATGAGAAGGGAATGTCTTCGTGTCATTTAGGTCCATGACGGACGCACTGAATGTTAGCAGAATGTCATAAACTTTACTGCTGTTACATGAAAAACATGAATTTACGTTATCAGCTCGGACAGCTTTTTTGCGACTTTTTGTTTTCCAGTCATATTATATGAACTGCAAATTTAATCATTTCTACTCAATGCTTCTTTATGAAAATTACAGATATTATGCAATTGTGAATGAAATAAATTTGTTGAAAATTTGATGAAAAATAGTTTGTTAAATTTCAAGTTATTTCCAAAAAGGTAAGTGTTGCGTTAGAAGTGTCTTTAAGTGTATAGTCTTATTATTGTTATGGGTAAAAAATGTTTCTAAAAAATGTGGTTTTCAGCATTTTATGAAAATGATTTAATGCCAAAGTGTTTGTCATTTTCAGCTTTTGATATCCGTATCCCACCAACTGTTGATATGAAGGTATTTGAAGAACAGATACAGAGATGGTGTCAACAGGCGGGCGAGGAGGTCACTTATGAATGTATACAAGTAAGTATTATATACAATATATAGCTCACAATAACTGACCTGGCAGAGCATCTCTAGCTTATCATAGGGATGCTTTGCCAGGTCATTTATCATCAGTTATACCATTCTCAAACAAGTCCTAGTTTTGTTATTTATAGGTAATGATATCTGCAGAGCTACAGTTAGAGGGATTTGGGCTCTTCAGAGTTGCATAGTATCTTCCAATGTTCATCAAATCCTATGTTGTTGGTGCTCATTAGAATCGTCTTCTGAGACGATTCTAATGAGTACCCACAACATGGGGTTTGGATTTGAAATAACAAACATAGAATTTAACCCTGCTCTGTATCAATTTCTGGCCGACTATCTTCATAAAGAAGTTTAAAGAACAGATACAGAGATGGTGTCAGTAAGCCGGAGAGGAGGTTACTTATGAATGTATACAAGTAAGTCTTTAAGACAATATTCCTTTCCCAGATGAGCCCTGATTTTGTTGTTTCTAGATTTTGTTATCTACACACCTACAGTTAAGAGCAGGTAATGGCTTTTCAAAATGCAAAGTAGCTTCCAATGTTCAGCAAACCCTATGTTATTGGTCGTCTCAGGGGACGATTCTAATGAGTACCTACAACATAGGGTTTGGATTTGAAATAACCCATATAGTAGCCCTATTCGCCATTTGGCCGAGTGTCAAATAAAGTAGTTTAAAGAACAGATACAGAGATGGTGTGAACAGGCGGGAGAGGAAGTTACATATGAATGTATAAAGGTTAGTATTTTGATACAATATATAGCTCACGATAACTGATCTGGCAGAGCATCTCTAGCTTATCGATATGGATGCTCTGCTAGGTCATTTATCATTATTTATATCTTTCTCAAACAAGCCATAGTTTTGTTATTTATAGCTTATGATATCTGCAGAGCTACAGATAGAGGGATTTGGGCTCGATAGAGTAGCAAAGTATCTTTCAATGTTCATCAAACCCTATGTTTCTGGTGCTCATTAGAATCGTCTTCTGAGACGATTCTAATGAGTACCCACAACGTAGGGGTTGGATTTGAAGTAGTATTTAATACAATATCCCTTTCCTATATCATTGAGAAAATCTTAATTAGTACCCACAACATAGGGTATCCCACCTACTGTTGATATGAAAGTGTTTGAACAGATACAGCGCTGGTGTCAACAGGCGGGCGAGGAAGTTACATATGAATGTATACAGGTTAGTATTTTATACACTATATAGCTCATGATAACTGACCTGGCAGAGCATCTCTAGCTTATCAATATGGATGCTCTGCCAGGTCATTTATCGTGAGTTATACCTTTCCTAAACAAGCCCTGGTTTTGCTGGAGGTCACATATGAATGTATACAAGTAAGTCTTTAAGACAATATTCCTTTCCCAGATAAGCCCTGATTTTGTTGTTTCTAGATTTTGTTATCTAAACACCTACAGTTAAGAGCAGGTAATGGCTTTTCAAAATGCAAAGTAGCTTCCAATGTTCAGCAAACCCTACATTGTTTGTGCTCATTAGAATCATCTCATTGAGACGGTTCTAATGAGTACCTACAACATAGGGTTTGGATTTGAAATAACCCATATAGTAGCCCTATTCGCCATTTGACCGAGTGTCAAATAAAGCAGTTTGAGGAACAGATACAGAGATGTTGTCAACAGGCGGGTGAGGAGGTTACATATGAATGTATACAAGTTAGTATTACTCTTAAGTCTTTGGCATACAAGCCATGCTTTTGATAAAATCAGTCATTAAAGTTTGGAAAAGTATTGTAGGAAAAGAAGAAAATGCTGATAGCCAGCATTTTCTGCTTTTCTTATAATTCTTTCTAAGCTATAACAAAACCTTGCTAAATAACATTTCTTACGTTTTTTGCTAGGCACTTTGATTTGTACAAATTAAGAGTTTAGTCATTTGGGAGATACTTAACGTTAACTCTTTCTAAAACTATAACTTGTGATACTGTATACAAGTCACCCCTTGATTACCATCTTATTTTGTCGTTTTCAGCATCTATCAAATTGGAACAGTCTATATTATTATCATTCTTAAATTCTGGTTGTATTCATTCTACAGAAAGTCACGGATCAGACTATAACCAGCACAGATGATTCAAATAAATGGTGGAAAACCTTCGCGGAAGCCTGTGATAAAATGTAAGTATAATTTAACCCATTCTGACATAATGACTCTCAACCACAATATAAACAGTTAGGAAAACATTGTGTAAAGTGAATGAATTGCCTGCAACAATGTAATGTTTCACTCAATTGCAAACTGTCATCTTTGAATTTGGAGCTGTATAAAATTAAGCTGTTTTGGAATGGATTGAGTCCTTGGCCAATGAAACCCACACTTTGATGTTTCTAATCATTGTGATAGGGCGGAAATAATTAAAGCCTGGAAAAATTGGTGCATACAAACAATTTTACTTTACCATTTACAGGGGTATGACGATAGAAAAAGAGATATTCCCTGCTTCAACAGATATCCGATATCTCAGAGAGGTAAGAAAAACTTTTGACAAAACAACAAATTATGAACTTTTCCCAATTCATGGAGTCTTTTTAAAAACTATATGAATCATCATAATTTTGAATGATAATTTGAATAATGGAGCATCCATATTTCACGTTGGTATCTGGTTTGGCAAGTTCTTTATTATGTTAATATCAAGGTCATGTGTTTGAAAAAAGAATGCAGTTATGGGGGCATTTATGTTTCTTAAAGTCAACTTTTTATCTCAATATTTTCTTTGCTATGTTGTAAACAAATTCTATCTTTCTTGACACCTATTTTGTGACCTGTTTATTTTATTTTGAATAGTTGGAAATGACATGAACACTTTGTCATGTGCACCAATTTCGGCTATTACTTTTTTTCTTGCAGTACTTTTCAAAGCTGTTGTGATACGGGGAGTCAAAACCAGGTCTTGGTTCGGATAGGGTTAATTTTGCTATTTTTGATTCTCTCTTCAGATCGGCTTGCCAGCCCTGGGATTCTCTCCGATGAACAACACCCCCATCTTACTGCACGATCACAACGAAATGCTGAATGAAAATGTATTCCTCAAGGGTATCGATTATTTCTGTGGAATAATCCCGGCTATTGCAAATCTTGATTAAAGTTGATGAAGATATTGTTGGCTATGGTCAAAATTGCTGTAACTGCAGCTTAACCAAGCTGTATTTGCATCATTTTCGAATGTAACAATGATACTTTATACAAAATATTTATGTCCCTTTTCAAAGACAACCTCGTAACTGCAGCTTGTTTAACCCTTTCCCAAACGACAAAATTTAAGGGCGATCCAATTTGAAAGCTGCTGCAGATGACAAAAATGATGATAATAAAGACATTCTTTGTGTAAGATATGGCAAAGAAAATATTGAGACAAAAGGAGAAAATGCTGATTATCAGCAGTTTCTTTTTTTGTTTCAATGTTTTCCCAAGCCTGTTCTATAAGGTACGTCAAAACCAGGTCTTGTTTGGGAAGGGGTTAAAGCTGCAGTTACGAGGTTTTCTTTGAAAAGCAGCACTATGGTGCCTTTAACTTTTTCCAAAATAATGACTGGGTTTTATAGTGCCTAAAGACAAAGCTTCTTATTAAAAAGCATTGGCGAAAAATGTTTTTCTTTTGATATTATCTATCTTTTGAATGGTATTTGAAAATAGGTTGAAGAACTTTCAATTATTTTTTCTTCAGACCCTGTTTCTACCCATTCATTGTTTGAGAAACAATATAATGGCACTTTTCAACGAAAACCTCGTAACTGCAGCTTGTTTTAAGCTGCAGTTATAAGGTTTTCGTTGAAAAGCAGCGTTTTATCATCGCTTTTTCTCAAAATCTTTTAACTACAGCACATTATTTAAAGCTGTAGTTTCAAGGTGTTTGAAGAAAAGCAACAAAATATGATTAATGGAGCATTTTGGTTAAGAGCTTTTAGTCTTAATTTTTACAAATATCAATCACACTTTTCATTATTCCGCCACTAGGATTGACTACAAGCTCAAAAATGGATTTCACTAACGTATATGAGCACTGCAGTCACTATTATTATACTAGTCATAATATATACATCAGTCCCGTTTTGTTTTCTTACATTCCATTTTATTTAAGCAGCTTTTATTTCAGTTGTTATTTTGACCAAGTTATGTATCCAAGAATTTCCTACGCTTTAATATTCATCAACCATATTAACTTTATGCATGCATCACCAAAAAAGTAGAGCTTTTGTCTTTTACTTTCATATTTAAGTTGGTTTGTCTGTAGTTATTTTGCAAATCATTAATTGGTTGTGACAATGATAAAACAAACTTAAGAATTTCATCTCTTTTCTTTCAATAACCTTGTAACTACAGGTTCAACCCATAACCACATATTGACACCATTTAACGCCCCACAAGATAAAGACTTTGGAAAACTTTATGGAAAATGAAGAAATTGTTTGCCAATTTCTATATTTTCCACAATGTTTTCTATACAGAAATACCAAAAAAAAAAAATCTGTAACTTGAAAATGTCTACAACTTCTTTGAATTGAATAAGTTTATCATAGTTCTTCTGTCTAGTTATGGGTAAAGATAAACTGTAGATAAACCCATTACCACACAATGACTGTTTTTTACTCCCCACAAAATTTTGACCATGGAAAACATTGTGAAAAATGAAGAAATTGCTTGTGACAAGCAATTTCTTTATTTTCTACAATGTATTTTATTCCAAACTGGATTTTTTTTAAATTTTATTACCTTGAAATTGTTGTCTGCATCACCTTTCAAATTGGAACAGTCCAAAATTTTGCCGTCTGGTAATGGGTTAATTTATAGAGCAAAGCCATGTGTCTAGATAATTATGCCAATTTTTGATTTCTAGGAACATTATCTTAAAGACACTTGAATAAGTTCTGGATTATTGTTTTTTTAACCCTTTCCCAAACAAGACCTGGTTTTGACGTCCCTAATAGAAAAGGCTTGGGAAAACATTGAGACAAAAGAAGAAACTGTTTCTCCTTTTGTCTCAATATTTTCTATGCCATATTTTACACAAATTGTATCTTTTATAACTTCCATTTTGTTATTTATGGCAGTTTTTGAAGTGGATCACCCTAAAATTTTGCCGTTTGGGAAAGGGTTAATCCTGATGAGGGGTCTAGTGCTCCACAATCATATCAATGTTGCATGCTTTCTTATATTATACTTTATTTATGAAGCTTTTATTTGTATGTCATAATGATTATTAACTGATATTCTAAGTTTCGATTACCTTAGATATTTTTGTTAGGGATATTGTGTCTAATTATGTCATTTGTATAAGATTCAATATTTTGCTATATGGTAAGCCCTACTCTCAACAAGACCTGGTTTTGATGTCTCTAATAGAAGGGGAAAATCTCAGCAAAATATTTAGACGAAAGAAGCAAATGCTGATAAACACCTTTTTCTTTTCTGTCTCATTATTTTCTTGTCTTACATGAATCCTATATTTACCAATATCCATTATGAAGATGTAATATTGCTGATACGTATATGAAATAGATATGTATTTTGATAACAATTATGCCAGAAAACAATTTATATTACAAGAAATTTTAACTTTGCTCTTTTTCTTATTTACATGCTTTATGTAAAAGGTTCAGACCTTTGAAATAACGATTTGCAGCAGATAAGACAAAAGCACAAAGGATTTTCTAAATGGAAAGGATCTTAAGAAAATCAGCTGATAAAAAGTCATTGGGGACCAACCAAAAATTTGGTTTTTCGCCAATAACTTTTTTATCAGCTAATTGTTTAAAAGATCTAGCACATCAGTAAAAATTTACAAAATTATTTACGATTTTCTGAAATTGTCGTGTCACATGATTCCCGGCCGTATAACACACTGTGAATCGCTCTTGTATACATTTACCTTGGGATCTGTAAAAAGTAACATCCATAGCTTTTTAGACTAGGTACATGTTTCCAGATAAGTTGGTTACTAAACAGTCTACTCTAGGGAATAAGTACTGTTCCCCAAAAATACTTTCCAACACAATATAGAGGTTACCTGGCTTGTGAGTCACAAGTGGGCAATATCGCATACTTTTGCCAGATACTGTAAATCGTCAGTGTTACTGCAAAACCTCGTATCTCGGATAGTTTTAAAGAGGAATAAAAAAAATTAAAAACTTTTCCCAATCTAAAGGGTTTTACTTGAAGTTCGGACGTATTGTTCATATATAACCTGGAATAAATACTAATAAGTAAAAATATCCCCAAACCGGCAAGAAATGTCTAGACTGGACATAAAAGTTTGTACTTTGAAATTTGCAAAAATTGACATACGAGGTTTTGCATTTACACAGACGAAAAGCCATCTGACCCGAATCCTTGATGCTATCTTACAGTTGCTACAGGTCATGACAAAGCAGAGAATAATATGGATCCTGAGTTTAAGTTTATTTGGGTTTTAGGTCGTTTTCAAATGATATGTTCATATTGCGTCGGCTGGAGCACCTAACCATGGATTCCTGCTGTTTCTCAAACCAGTACTACCACAACACCCTTTCCGAGCCTCCAGCTGCTCCCCCACATAGGTTTACGATATCAAACCATTGATGGGTGACATTTTGTCAGAAAGGGTATTTGCCACGGCTGGATATCGAACCCGGGACCTCTGAGAGGCAGATGCGCTACCAACTGCGCTAAGGCCGCGGCAAAACATGTATCTTGATCAGATTATATTTTCTGGATTCATTTTAGTCTCATCTGCCTTAGACCTGGTTTTGTCGTCCAAAATACGTTTAACATTGGGAATACATTGAGGCTAAAGAAGAAAATACTGAAAATCAGCATTTTCTCCTTTATTCTCAAAATTTCACTGAGCACTATATAATACGCAAATGATGTCTTGGTTGATGTAAATTTTGTCGTCTGTAGCAGCTTTCCAACTGGATCACCTTAAAATTTTGTCTTTTGGGAAAGAGTTAATTGGCCCCTCTTTCAGATCCTAGCAGTGTCATACTTGGATAAATCAGTCGATAAAGTTGGAGACATTTATTCTCATTCAGCATTGCCAATATCAGAGCAAAAGATAAGAAGGGGTAAAGGCACTCTAAGTTTTTAGCTCACCTGAGCACGAAGTGCTCAATGTGAGCTATTGTCTGTTGTCCGTCCGTCTGTCCGTCTACAATTTCTATAAACATCTTCTCTTCCTCCTACATCATTGGTCCCATTTTAACCAAACTTGGCAGGAATGTTCCTTGTGTGACCCTTTTCAAATTTGTTTGTGATTTTTTGATTCGTCATGAAATGTGGGCGTGGCAGGGCGGGCTTATCAGACTTAGAGAAATCTTAAGGAAATTCTTGAAAAATCAACCATTTGGCCAATTTAAATGAAACTTGGCAGAAATGTTCCTTGAGTGACTCTTTAAACATTTGTTCACATTTATTTTTGATTCTTCAAAAAGTGTGGGCGTGGCAGGGCGGGCGGACCTAATTTGGCAAAATCATAAGATAATTCTTCAAAAATCTTCTCCTCTTAAACAATTGTGCCAATTTGAAGCAGACTTGGCAGAAATGTTCTTTGTATAGCCCTTTTCAAAAGGTGTTCGTCAACTTTTGATTCGTCAAAAAATGTGGGCATGGCAGGGTGGGGCTTATCATACTTATCTTAATCTTAAGAAAATTCTTTAAAAATCAACCATTGGGCCAATTTGAACCAAATATGGCAGGAATTTTCTTTGAGTGACTGTTTTCAACATCTGTTCATAAATTTTTAATTTCATGAGAAAATGTGGGCGGGGCTTATCCGACTAAGAGAAATTGTTAGATACGAGGGTTGACTGATAAGTAGTGAGACGAACATAGAAAGGTTTGAATTATAACTGTCAAACGATTTGATTTTTAGCTATTGTAATGGCTGTGTGTCCGTCGTGCGTCTGTGTGTCCGTCCGTCCGTCTGTCCGTAAACTTTTTCTTTAAAAATTTTCTTCTCAGAAACTACTGGATGGATTTCAAACAAACTTCACAGGAATGATCATTGGGTGACCTTGTCTCAGATTCCTTCAAAAAGAATTTGGATTGAATCAGAATAACCTGAGTTATCTGCCCTTGAATGTCAAAAATAGCTGGTTTTGACTTTATTTGTACTCTAAAATCTACAAATATTGATCAATTAAGACAAAACTTTGACAGAATGATGGTGACTATTAGATCTTGTCTGGGTATAATTTTCAGCTTGATCTGAATTTTACATCATGAGTTATTTGCCCTTGAAATTGACAAAATTGCCATTTTTGGCTGTGTTTTGACTTTGTTTTCACTCTAGCAACTACAAATATCGACAAATCAAGACAAACTTAAGACAGAATGTTGGTGACTATAATATCTTAACTTTGTATAATTTTCAGCTTGGTCTGAATTTTACATCATGAGTTATGTGCCTTTGAAATTTACAAAATTGCCATTTTTGGCTCTACTTTTATACGCCCGTCGAAGACGGGACGTATTATGGGATCACCCGTGACGTCCGGCGTCCGGGCGTCCAGCGGCGTCCACTTCTTTGTCCCGAGCATTACTCTGTCACCTTAAGTCTGATTGACTTTAAACTTGGCAGTTATATTCTTCTCATCATTACGGAGTGCAGTGCATAAGAACCATAACTCTACCTGGCTTATTTTTTGAGTTATTGCCCTTTGTTGTTTTTCATACTTGAATATTGTCCGGAGTATATCTCTAAAAGTATAATAGCTAGGATCATGAAACTTCATGGGTGTATAGATCTTACCAAGGGGGAGTGCAGTGCACAAGAACCATAACTCTACCTGGCTTATTTTTTGAGTTATTGCCCTTTGTTGTTTTTCATACTTGAATCTTTTGTGGAGTATATCTCTAAAAGTATAATAGCTAGGATCATGAAACTTCATGGGTGTATAGATCTCAGCAAGGGGGAGTGCAGTGCACAAGAACCATAACTCTACCTGGCTTATTTTATGAGTTATTGCCCTTTGTTGTTAGCTCCACTGGCCGAAGGCCAGCGGGGCTTATGTCATGGCCCTGTGTCCGTCGTCCGTGCGTCCGTGCGTCCGTCCGTGCGTAAACTTTTTCTTTAAACATCTTCTTCTCCCAAACTAATGGACCAATTTCAACCAAACTTCACAGGAATCTTCCTTGTATGAACCTCTTCCATATTCCTTCAAAAAAATAAATTCCATGCAGAACTTGAATTTTAATTAATTTAATTGATTTAAATTTTCGAAAAATCTTTAAAAATTCTTCTTCTCCAAAACTACTGGACCAATTGCAATCAAACTTCACAGAAATGTTCCTTGCATGAATCTCTACCAAATTCCTTCAAAAGATTAAAATCTGCGCAGAACTTGAATTTTAATTAATTTAATTGATTTAAATTTTTGAAAAATCTTTGAAAATTCTTCTTCTCCAAAACTACTGGACCAATTTCAACCAAACTTCACAGGAATCTTCCTTGCATGAACCTTTTCCAAATTCCTTCAAAAAATTAAATTCCGTGTAGAACTTGAATTTTTATTAAATTAATAAAATTAAATTTTCGAAAAATCTTTTAAAAATCCTCTTCTCCAAAACTACTGGACCAATTTCAACCAAACTTCACAGGAATCTTTCCTGCATGAACCTTTTCCAAATTCCTCAAAAAAATTAAATTCCGTTTAGAACTTGCATTTTTATTAAATTAATTGATTTAAATTTTCGAAAAATCTTTAAAAAATTTTCTTCTCCAAAACTACTGGACCAATTTCAACCAAACTTCCCAGAAATCTTCCTTGCATGAATCTCTACCAAATTCCTTCAAAAGAATAAAATCCGTGCAGAACTTGAATTTTAATTAATTTTATTGATTTAAATTTTCGAAAAATCTTTAAAATTCTTCTTCTCTAAAACTACTGGACCAATTTCAACCAAACTTCACAGAAATCTTTCTTGTATGAATCTCTACCAAATTCCTTCAAAAATATAAATTCTGTGTATAACTTAAATTTTAATTGATTTAATTAGATTAAAGTTTCGAATAATCTTTAAAGCTTCTTCTTCGCCAAAACTATTGGGTCTATTTCAACCAAACTTTACAGAAATGATCCTTGCATGAATCTCTTCTTAATTCCTTCATAAAAATAAATTCTGTGTAGAACTTTAATTTTGATTATTTAAATTAAATTGAATTTTCGAAAAATCTTCTTTTCCAAAACTACTGGACCAATTTTAACTGAACTTCACACGAATATTCCTTGCATGAATCCCCTCTATATTCGTGAAAAAAATCTGTGTAGAACTTAAATTTGATTCATTTTATAATTAAATTAAATTTTCGAAAAATTGTTAAACAATCTCCTTCTCCAAAACTGCAGGACCAATTTCTACCAAACTTCGCATGAATCTCTTCCAAATTCCTTCACGATTGGATGAAAAGCTTGGCCACTGTGGGCTAGGCTTTATTTTCGCTATATGAAACATAGTGTAATTTTAAAGGGCGACGGTAACAGATGGTCTAATTGCAAAAAATGAAATTTTTTGAAAAAAATATGCAAAACTTTTGTGTTGACCCTCTCGGGATGGTTAATAATATGCGATTCAGACAGAGAATGAGCCGAAATTACAAGACAGATAGCTGAATTTAGGGAGAATCCAAGCCTAAATTCAACCCCATCACTGATGGGGTTAGAAATATTTTTAAATTGTTGCGCATGCGCATACAGCGCGGACCATGATTCAAACGAGATTCATACTTAAATTTCAATATGACGTCATCATGTATGTTATGACGTCATTTAAGAAAGTCGCATGTCCTACTGTTTTGACCTACTTTCGACATCGCTTCATGAATTTGATATCAAATTGCGAAAAAATGAGTCGTTGCTTCAATAGTTTCTCGTAATCATTTAATCAGGTCATATAAAGCTTAAAAAGTGTACATTTCGTTTGTATTTGACAATTTTTGGGTCCAAATCTGGGAAATAGTAGCTTTAAGAAAATTTTAAAAACATTTCCGCTCCTTAATCATTTATTGGATTTCATTCTGGCGTAGCATGAATCTTCTTTGGATAGACCTCTATTGTATTCCTTGAAGAATTTCGTAGTCTAATTGGCTAAAAGCCAGTGGAGCGATACAGGGCCATCTTGGCCCTCTTGTTTTTCATACTTGAATCGTGTCCGGAGTATATCTCTAAAAGTATAATAGCTAGGATCATGAAACTTCATGGGTGTATAGATCTCACCAAGGGGGAGTGTAGTGCACAAGAACCATAACTCTACCTGGCTTATTTTTAGCTCACCTGAGCTCAACGAGCTCAAGGGGAGCTCTTAGGGTCAGTCACTATCCGGCGTCCGTCGTCCGTCGCTCGTCGTCCGTCGTCCGTCGTCAACAATTTCTTTAAACATCTCCTCCTTAACCACTGGGCCAATTCTTTCCAAACTTGACAGAAATGTTCCTTGGGTGGGCCCTTTCAAAACTTGTTCGTGATTTTTTGATTCGTCAAAAATTGTGGGCGTGGCAGGGCGGGGCTTATCATACTTAGAGAAATCATAAGATAATTCTTCAAAAATCTTCTCCTCCTTAACCACTGCACCAATTCTTTCCAAACTTGGCAGAAATGTTCCTTGGGTGACCCTTTTCAAAACTTGTTCGTGAATTTTTGATTCGTCAAAAAATGTGGGCGTGGCAGGGCGGGGCTTATCAGACTTAAAGAAATTGTAAATTAATTCTTCAAAAATCTTCTCCTCCTTAACTACTAGGCCAATTCTTTCCAAATTTGGCAGAAATGTTCCTTGGGTGACCTTTTTCAAAATTTGTTCGTGAATTTTTGATTCGTCAAAAATTGTGGGCGTGGCCGGGCGGGGCTTATCAGACTTCGAGAAATCATTAGATAATTCTTCAAAAATCTTCTCCTCCTTAACCACTGGGCCAATTCTTTCCAAACTTGACAGAAATGTTCCTTGGGTGACCCTTTTTAAAACTTGTTCGTGAATTTTTGATTCGTCAAAAATTAGTGGGCGTGGTCGGGCGGGGCTTATCAGACTTCGAAAAAGTATTAGATAATTCTTCAAAAAATCTTCTCCTCCTTAACCACTAGGCCAATTCTTTCCAAACTTGGCAGAAATGTTTCTAAGGTGACCCTTTTCAAAACTTGTTTGTGAATTTTTGATTCGTCAAAATTTGTGGGTGTGGCAGGGCGGGGCTTATCAGACTTAGAAAAATCATGTGAAAAATCTTTAAAAATCAATAATCATGCCAATTTGAACCAAGCTTGGCAGAAATGTCCCTTGAGTGACTGTTTTCAACACATGCTCATGAACTTTTGATTGGGTGACAATTGTAGGCGTGGCAGGGCGGGGCTTTTAAGACTTTGAGAAATTGTTAGATAATTCTTCAAAAATCTTCTTCTCCCTAACCTTTAGGCCAATTCTTTCCAAACTTGGCAGAAATGTTCCTTTGGTAACCTTTTTCAAACCTTGTTGGTGAATTTTTTATTCATCAAATATTGTGGGCGTGGCAGGGCGGCGCTTATCGGACTTGGAGATACGTGAAAAATCTTTAAAATCAACTAGAATATCACTGAAAGTGATCTTACCCCCCAAAAGCGCAGTTTTTGTGCATTTCGAGAAGTTGATTTCATTTGAACTGGGAGCTGTTCAATTGGGAAATAGAGCTAACAAAAAATCAACAGACCAAACAACACATGTAAATAATACCAATTTTCAACAAAAGGACATAGCTCATTTAACAATCCCCAAGCCCTGCCCTGCCATGCTGATATTTTTCAATAAACCAAAAATTCACAACCATGTAATGAAAACAGTCAATCAAGGTACATGTACATTCCTGTAAGATTTGGTTCAAATTTACCGTATAATTGCTTTTTAGCTTACCTGAGCAACATGCTCAAGGTGAGCTTTTGTGATCACCCTGTGTCCGGCGTGCGTCGTGCGGTGTGCGTCGTGCGTCGGTCGTCGTCAACAATTGCTTTAAACATCTTCTCCTCCTCAACCACTGGGCCAATTCTTTCCAAACTTGGCAGAAATGTTCCTTGGGTGACCCTTTTCAAAACTTGTTCGTGAATTTTTGATTCGTCAAAAATTGTGGGCGTGGCAGGGCGGGGCTTATCAGACTTAAAGAAATCATGTGAAAAATCTTTAAAAATCAATAATCATGCCAATTTGAGCCAAGCTTGGCAGAAATGTCCCTTGAGTGACTGTTTTCAACACATGCTCATGAACTTTTGATTGGGTGACAATTGTAGGCGTGGCAGGGCGGGGCTTTTAAGACTTTGAGAAATTGTTAGATAATTCTTCAAAAATCTTCTTCTCCCTAACCTTTAGGCCAATTCTTTCCAAACTTGGCAGAAATGTTCCTTTGGTAACCTTTTTCAAACCTTGTTGGTGAATTTTTTATTCATCAAATATTGTGGGCGTGGCAGGGCGGCGCTTATCGGACTTGGAGATACGTGAAAAATCTTTAAAATCAACTAGAATATCACTGAAAGTGATCTTACCCCCCAAAAGCGCAGTTTTTGTGCATTTCGAGAAGTTGATTTCATTTGAACTGGGAGCTGTTCAATTGGGAAATAGAGCTAACAAAAAATCAACAGACCAAACAACACATGTAAATAATACCAATTTTCAACAAAAGGACATAGCTCATTTAACAATCCCCAAGCCCTGCCCTGCCATGCTGATATTTTTCAATAAACCAAAAATTCACAACCATGTAATGAAAACAGTCAATCAAGGTACATGTACATTCATGTAAGATTTGGTTCAAATTTACCGTATAATTGCTTTTTAGCTTACCTGAGCAACATGCTCAAGGTGAGCTTTTGTGATCACCCTGTGTCCGGCGTGCGTCGTGCGGTGTGCGTCGTGCGTCGGTCGTCGTCAACAATTGCTTTAAACATCTTCTCCTCCTCAACCACTGGGCCAATTCTTTCCAAACTTGGCAGAAATGTTCCTTGGGTGACCCTTTTCAAAACTTGTTCGTGAATTTTTGATTCGTCAAAAATTGTGGGCGTGGCAGGGCGGGGCTTATCAGACTTAAAGAAATCATTAGGAAATTCTTCAAAAATCTTCTCCTCCTCAACCACCGGGCCAATTCTTTCCAAACATGGCAGAAATGTTGCTTGGTTGATCCTTTTCAAAACTTGTTCATGAATTTTTGATTTGTCAAAAATTGTGGGCGTGGCAGGGCGGGGCTTATAAGACTTAAAGAAATCATTAGCGAATTCTTCAAAAATCTTCTCCTCCTCAACCACTTGGCCAATTCTTTCCAAACTTGGCAGAAATGTTCCTTAAGTGACCCTTTTCAAAACTTGTTCGTGAATTTTTGATTCGTCAAAAATTGTGGGCGTGGCAGGGCGGGGCTTATCGGACTTAGAGAAATCATGTGAAAAATCTTTAAAAATCAATTATCAGGCCAATTTAAATTAAGCTTGGCAGAAATGTCCCTTGAGTGACTGTTTTTAACACAGGCTCATGAATTTTTGATTGGGTGAAAATTGTGGGCAGGCCAGGGCGGGGCTTATCAGACTTCGAGAAATCGTAAGATAATTATTCAAAAATCTTCTTCTCCTCAACCATTGGGCTAATTCTTACCAAACTTGAAAGGAATGTTTCATTGGTGACCCTTTTCAAAACTTGTTCGTGAATTTTTGATTTGTCAAAAATTGTGGAAGTGGCAGGGCGGGGCTTATCAGACTAAAAGAAATCTTTAAGTAATTCTTCAAAAATCTTCTCCTCAACCTCTAGGCCAATTCTTTCCAAACTTGGCAGAAATGTTTATTGGGTGACCCTTTTCAAAATTTGTTCGTGAATTTTTTATTTGTCAAAAATTGTGGGCGTGGCAGGGCGGGGCTTATCAGACTAGGAGAAATCATGTGAAAAATCTGTAAAAATCAATTATTTGGCCAATTTGAACCAAACGTAGCAGGAATGTCCCTTGAGAGACTGTATTCAATACATATTCATGAATTTTTGATTGGGTGAAATACATCGGTTTACAGGGTGGGGCTACCAGACTTCAAGAAATCGTTAGATAATTCTTCCAAAATCTTTTTCTCCTTAACCATCAGGCAATTTGTTACCAAACTTGGCAGAAATTATCATTTGGTGACTCGTTACAATATCTGTTCGAGAATTTTTTATTCGTCAAAAAATGTGGTCTTGGCGGGGCAGGGCTTATTGGACTTAACAAATTCATGAGAAAATTCTTTAAAAAAGTAATTATATGGCTAAGTTGAACCAAACCTTACAGGAATGTACCTTGAGTGTCTGTCTTCAATACATGGTTGAGAATTTTTGATTTATTGAAAAAATGTGGGCATGGCAGGGTGGGGCTTGTTGATTTTTAAATGAGTTATGTCCTTTTGTTGAAAATTGGTATTTTTCACAACATTTACATGTGTTGTTTAGTCTGTTGATTTTTTTGTTTGCTCTTTTTCCCAATTGATCAGATCACAGTTCAAATGAAATGTACTTCTCAAAATGCACAAAAACAGTGCTGTTTGAGGGTATGATCACTTTCAGTGATATTCTAGTTTACAATAATTCAATATGACATAATACTGACATATATATTTGTTTACAACAAAACCTATATTGTACACAATCAAATACACGAAGAACTCAGGTGAGCGATATCAGTGCCTTTCAGGCACTCTTGTTTGAGTTATTGCCCTTTGTTGTTTTTCATACTTGAATCTTGTCCGGAGTATATCTCTAAAAGTATAATAGCTAGGATCATGAAACTTCATGGGTGTATAGATCTCACCAAGGGGGAGTGCAGTGCACAAGAACCATAACTGCACCAGGCTTATTTTTAGCTCACCTGAGCACAAAGTGCTCGAGGTGAGCTATTGTGGTCACTAACCGTCCGTCGTCCTTCTGTCCGTCTGTCTGTCCATCCTTCAACAATTTCTTCAAACATCTTCTTCTCCAAAACCAACAGGCCAATTTAGACCAAACTTGGCAGGAATGTTCCTTGAGTGACCCTTCTCAAAACTTGTTCGCGGATTTTTGATTCGTCAAAAAATGTGGGCGTGGCAGGGCGGGGCTTATCGGACTTAGAGAAATCCTAAGAAATTCTTTAAAAATCAACCATTGGGCCCATTTGAACCAAACTTGGCAGAATTGTTCCTTGAGTGACCCTTCTCAAAACTTGTTCGCAGATTTTTGATTCGTCAAAAAACGTGGCCGTGGCAGGGAGAAAGGGGCTTATCAGACTTAGAGAAATCATAAGAAAATTCTTTAAAAATCAACCATTGGGCCAATTTGAACCAGACTTTGTAGGGATGTGCCTTAAGCCATTCTTTTTAAAATTTGTTCACAAATATTTTCATTTGTAAAAAATTGTGGCCGTGGCAGGGAGAAAGGGGCTCATCAGACTTAGAGAAATCATAAGAAAATTCTTTTAAAATTAACCATTGGGCCAATTTGAAGCAGACTTTGCAGGAATGTCCTTTGAGTCTCTCTTTTCAAAATTGATTCACAAATTTTTACATTTGTCAAAAAATGAGGGCATGGTAGGGAGGAAGGGGCTTTTCGGCCTTAGAGATATCCTAAGAAAATTCTTTAAAAATCAACCAATTGGCCAATGTGAACCAAACTTTGCAGAATTGTTCCTTCAGTGACCCTTTTCAACATTTGTTCATAAATTTAAAGTTTCGTCAAAAAATGTGGGTGTGGCAGGGCAGGGCTTATCTAACCAAGAGAAATTGTTAAAAAATTCTTCAAAAATCTTCTTCTCCTTAACCATTGGGCCAATTAGAACCAAATAAGGCAGGAATGTTCCTTAGGTGACCCTTCTAAAGATTTGTTCGCGGATTTTTTATTCGTAACAAGAGTGCCATCGTCACAATATACGCCGCCACTTATAAAACTTGAGACAAAAAATGACATTGATATATAAAGGATTTATAAATATTCACTGAAAAACATTTAAAAAATTGTGTTCACAAAAAGGTTTTTATAAATATCCAGTGAAAAACCTGGAAGGAATTGCATTCACGAGGCTGAAATATCATTAAGCCCCAGAGACTAAGATTGAAGGGGGCATAATTCTGGCAAAAATCAATGAACCATGAAATCCTTCCTTCATGCACATCTACCAATTGAGGTGATAACATCCACCAAGTTTCATTAAGATCCAGCCAGAAACTTAGGAGGAGTTGTGTTGACAAGCCTGCAATTTCAATAAGCCCCAGAGACTAAGTTTTTAAGGGGCATAACTCAGACAAAAATCAACGAACCATAAAATCCTTCCTTCATGCACATCTACCAATTGAGGTGATAACATCCACCAAGTTTCATTAAGATCCAGTCAGAAACTTAGGAGGAGTTGTGTTGACAAGCCTGCAATTTCAATAAGCCCCAGAGACTAAGTTTTTAAGGGGCATAACTCAGGCAAAAATCGACGAACCATAAAATCCTTCCTTCATGCACATCTACCAATTGAGGTGATAACATTGACCAAGTTTCAAGAAGATCCAGCCAGAAACTTAGGAGGAGTTGCGTTGACAAGCCTGCAATTTCAATAAGCCCCAGAGACTAAGTTTTTAAGGGGCGTAACTCAGGCAAAAATCGACGAACCATAAAATCCTTCCTTCATGCACATCTACCAATTGAGGTGATAACATTGACCAAGTTTCAAGAAGATCCAGCCAGAAACTTAGGAGGAGTTGCG
>OY804597.1:45633618-45820056 GCA_963680895.1 Fragum sueziense
AGGAGTAATTGCTGCTGTTCAACAATGTCATCTTTTGCCTCAATGTTTTCCAACCTTTTTAATGAAGGAATGTCAAACAGGGTCTTGTTTATTGTTAAATTGCTTTCTTTAACAGGGATGTCATTATTAACTGATTGCCAACCAAAACCATCGTTTAAAATCACCAAAAAATAGTTTGTTTTTTGGGAGCTACAAAGTTAACATGAGGTACACAGCCAAAATAAGAAAAACTCATCTGTTGTTTTCCAAATGAAATCTGTTGCTTCAAAACATAATGACATACCGTATCCCTGTTTAACATTTTTTGGACTTTCAAAGGGTTTTCATTAGGGTTAATTTATGGACATTAAGTCAGAATCTAAAATATGGTAAAACTAGTCATTTTGGACAAATATCGGGAATTATTGGGACTTATTGATTTATTTGCCCCTGATGGGATGCAAATATTAACTCTATGGGGAGAAATTGTAGACCATTAACCCTTGCCCAGACAGCAGATTTTTAGACTGGTCGGAAATTAATGCTTAGAAGTCAGATTAAAATTAATACAAAATTGATGCTATAAATTGATGTAGAAAATCCCAATGTTATAGCTTAAAAAACCTACAAAGAAAAGAAGAAAGAGATGATTATCCGTATTTACATGTACTTCTTTTCCTACAAGGGCTTCTGAATACATATCCAGTTTGGTTGTAAAAAGGAGTACTCGTCTTGTAACTGTTTGGGAAGGGATCAACCAGCAGACAGCCAAACATAGTATTTTAGGAGTTCTGTAAGCATTATCCTAGAAATCTTTGAGACAAAAGAAGAAAATGCTGACTATCAGCATTTTCTCCTTTTGCCTCAATATTTTCCCAAAGCTGTTTCTATTGATTTATAATATTGGCCAGTGATGGGATGCAAATATTAACTCTAGAGAATTGGAGACCATTAAGCTGTGGTTAAGTATCCAAATATCTGATATTGCTGCTTTTCTACGAAAACCTCGTAACTGCAGCTTAAAACAAGCTGCGGTTACGAGTTTTTCGTAGAAAAGCGATGATATTCTATTCTGAATCCTTTCCCAAGTGAATGATCTGTCAAAACTTTGGTGGGAAATTATAACAGCTATCTTGTTTTGGTGACCCTAACAGTGAAGTACATCATTGGTGGGGAATCAAAACCTCATAACTACAGCTAGAAAAGGTGTAGTTACAACATTTTCATATAATCTCCCACTGAGTACATAAGAAATAATAAAGATAAAAAGAAGAAAATGCTGATAGTCAGCCTTTTGAACATTTACTTTTTCGAATGTAACTGATTTGGGGCCAGCTTGAAATTTTTGGGTGGAAAAGGGTGAAAGTCGTAACGATTTTAAAAAAATGTACTTTTAGATTTTGTACCAAAATAATCAGTTACAGTTAAGCATAACATTTTATTCACCCATTACCAGACGGCAGAATTTTAGGGTTATGAAAGCTGCTGCAGACGACAAAGTGGATGTTTATAAAGATGGACTTTTGTACAATATAGCAATATATGGAAAAAATGGAGACAAAAGGAGAAAATGCCGATCAGCATTTTCTTCCTTTGCCTCTATGTTTTCCCTAACATTTTTCTTAGGGACACCAAAAAGTGTCAATTTGTGGGAATTGGCGGCGGATCCAGGGGCCCGTTTCATCAAAATATTTAAGACACATTTTTGACTTACCGATGCCTTAAATATCGGTTAAAACTACAACCACATAAAGCAGATCTTGATAGATTGGCGATACGCCTTTCTTGTCCTAAACTTGTCGTAAGTCTTCGGTAAGACAAAAATACGTCTTAAATGTTTTGATGAAACTGGCCCCAGGATTTCTGTGAGGGAGGTTCAAATATACAATGGGGGGGGGGGGGGTCGTTTTCCTATAGTCTTACACAATTGTGACTGAATTTCTGCATAAAAATGAAATAATTTGGCTACAGAGGGGATTGGCTTGAACCTCTGGATCTGCCACTGGGAATGTGTATATGTCTGAATTGGATGATTTAATAATTTGATAGGGATGAAAGCTGTTGCATGCTGATGGCAAAACAGATGTTCAATTGAAAGAACATATTGAAGTGAATAAATCTTTCAGCAAATATTTCTTTCTTTTCCTCAATGTTTTCAAAAGCATTATCCCAAAGCAAATTGTCATTAACTTTTTCCCTTGATTTGACATCTCCAAACGGAAGAGTTTTAAAAAATATTGAGGCAAAATAGAAAATGCTGAGCATTTTCTCCTTTTCCCTCAACATTTTCTGAGCTGTAATACTACACAATTTCCATGTTTATGAATGGCAAAATCATAATTTATCCGATATTTTTGCAATCTCCTCCGCAGCTATCTACCCTGAACTGGGATATTGGGTAGCTCTCTGCCGGCACAGCTTGACTGAGTTACCAGGATTTCAGGTAATCGATTTTTTTTTTATTTTATTTTTATTTCTATTCAAAACAGTAAACATGGTTTTAGTGATGTTTTAAGAATGTAAGGTGTCAGATATAAATCCAAATAAAAAATAAAATTAAATTAAAAAAATGATTCAGAAACATAAATATTATTCTAACGTCGCACCGTTTGAATTTTCAAAACATATTTACGCAATCACGTGACTAGACCAAGGTCACATGATTTATATGCCGGCAGTGAGAATGTGTAGGTCATTGTCGCTGTGTGGAGTTTGATATTTTTGAGGAAGAAAAAACATAAAGCAACTTTCCACTTGGGGGTAAAGGCCTCTAATCTATTGTTACAACCCATAAAGAACTACTAAATTCAACATCAGTCTAATAATTGGCCCTTAACCTTTACACTTCTTCTATTGCTTGATAAATAATCTGCCCTCAGCTTCCTGAAAATATTATTTTTCCCTTTTCTATCAATGATTTATCTGATATTTTGTGTGAAAGGATAAAAAAGCGTCTCTAATCTATTGTTACAACCCATAAAGAACTACTAAATTCAACATCAGTCTAATAATTGGCCCTTAACCTTTACACTTCTTCTATTGTTTGATAGATTATTGCTGCCCTCAGCTTCCCAATATATTATATCAACCCTTAACCAGTTGGTCCTAGAAGATGTATTTTAAGCAGAAGCATGAAGATAGTACCGAAAAATATCGAAAATGCAGGGAAAGATCATTAAATTAACATCAGTCTGTTAATTGGCTCTTAACCTTTACACCGCATCCATTGTTTGATAAATAATATGCCTCCAGCTGCTGTTAGCTTCCAAACCCTTCATCCTAGGATTGAAGAAGATTTTTTGTTCATATTTACAGTCGGTAGAGCAGTTTTGGCTTAACCCATTACCAGACGGCCAAATTTTGGACTGTTCAAATTTAAAAGATGTTGCAGAGGACAATTTCAAGCGGATGAAAATTCAACAATCTTTTCATTTTGGGTTAGAAAACAATGTTGAAAATGAAGAAATTGCTTGTCACAAGCAATTTCTTCATTTTCCACAATGTTTTCCCAAGTCTTTTCTTGAGAGGGAGGCGAAAAGAGTCACTCAGTGCAGTAATTGATTAATCCTTTCTAAATTATGAAAATTGATAAAATATAACACTGGTGGGGTTTTGTCCAAGGGGGTTTTGTCCGAGAAGGTTTTGTCCTGGCCCCGGTTTCTCGAAAAAACTTAAGTACGATCTCATGCTCAAATCTGAGCACCGTGCTCAAATCGCACGAAATCCATGTGAACTTCAATTGAATAACCCCCAACATTGAAGAGTATCCCTATGAAGTTGACCATATTCTCATGAGAATATACTTGAGTTTTTTCGAGAAACCGGGGCCTGGTGGGGTGTTGTCGGTACCCCAAATTATGTCCCGTTTGAACAATTTCATATTTTCGCAATTCAGTTATTCCATCTATTATTAGATACCAAACACATATTGCCTCTTTTGGTGTCATCCGTAGAAAAAGAAATTCAAGATGGTATCCGGAATTTGAAATATGGATCATCACCTTCATCAATTTTCGAGTGTCATCCCTGGCAATGGTTATTGATGTGGCAACGGATATTGACTTGGGATATCCTTGTCAGTTTCTGTTGTCATGGATGACACCCAAAGTTGCACAAAGTGTTTTGTAAATATTACTTGTTTTTAGCTCCAATTCGGCCAGCGGGGCTTATGTCATGGCCCTGTGTCCGTTGTCCGTCCGTCCGTGCGTCCATGCGTGCGTCCGTGCGTAAACTTTTTCTTTAAACATCTTCTTCTCCAAAACTACTGAACCAATTTCAACCAAACTTCACAGGAATCTTCCTTGTATGAACCTCTTCCAAATTCCTTCAAAAAATTGAATTCCGTGCAGAACTTGAATTTTAATTAATTAAATTAAATTAAATTTTCGAAAAATCTTTAGAAATCTTCTTCTCAATAACTATTGGACCAATTTCAACCAAACTACACAGGAATCTTCCTCACATGAATCTTTTTTAAATTCCTTCAAAAAAATAAATTAGGTGCAGAACTTAAATTTTAATTAAATAAATTGAATTAAATTTTCGAAAAATCTTTAAAAATCCCTTTTCTCCAAAACTACTGGACCAATTTAAAGCAAACTACACAGGATCGAATCTTCCTTGCATGAACCTCTTCTAAATTCCTTCAAAAAGATAAATTCGGTATAAAACTTGAATTTTAAATAAATTAATTAAATTAAATTTTCGAAAAATCTTTAAAAGTCTTCTTCTCCAAAATTATTGGACCAATTTCAACCAACTTCACAGGAATCTTCCTTGTATGCATCTCTTTCATTTGGATTCCTTCTAATAGATAAATTCCGTATAAAACTGAAGTTTTAATTAAATTAATTGAATTAAATTTTTAGAAAAACCTTCAAAAATGTTCTTCTCCAAAACGCCTGATTGGATTTCATTTTAATGTAGCCTAAATGTTCAATGTACAGTTCTTCATTATAAGATTCTGTGATTTTTAGCTCACCTGAGCACAAAGTGCTCAAGGTGAGCTATTGTGATCACTTTTTGTCCGTCGTCCGTCTGTCCGTCTGTCCGTCTGTCCGTCCACAATTTGGTGTTTACGCTCTAGCATCCACAAATATTAATCAATCTTGATCAAACTTTGTCAAAACAAGTATGGTCATAAGTTCTCGGATGAGTTCGATTATGGGCCAGATCGGACCAGAATGTGCTGAGTTATCTGCCCTTGAATGTCAAAATTTGCGGTTTTTGACTTTGTTTACACTCTAGCATCTATAATTATTGATCAATCAAAACAAAACTTGGAGACAATGTTGGAGACCATAAGATCTCGGATGTGTTTGGTTTTCAGTATGATCTGATCATAAAGATTAGAGTTATGTGCCCTTGAATTCGACAAAATTGCCATTTTCGGCTATTTTCGACCTTGTTTACACTCTAGAATCTACAATTATTAATCAATCAAGACAAAACTTGGACACAATGTTGGGGACCATAAGATCTTGGATGAGTTCGATTTTCAGTTTGATCTTATCAGAAAGTCCAGAGTTACGTGCCCTTGAATTTGACAAAATTGCCAAATTCGGCTGGTTTTGACCTTGTTAACACTTTAGAATCTACAATTATCAATAAATCAAGACAAAACTTGGACATAATGTTGGGGACCATAAGATCTTGAATGAGTTCGATTTTCAGTCTGATCTGATCAGAAAGTTTAGAGTTACCTGCCCTTGAATTTGACGAAATTGCCATTTTCTGCTGTTTTTGACCTTGTTTATACCCTAGAATCTACAATTATCAATCAATCAAGACAAAACTTGGACACAATGTTAGGAACCTTAGGATCTGGGTTCAGATTGATTTCCAGTCTGATCTGATTAGAAAATCTAGAGTTACGTGCCCTTGAATTTGACAAAACTGCCCTTTTTGGCTGTTTTCAACCTTGTTTACACTCTAGAATCTACAATTATTGACCAATCAAGACAAATTCTGTACACATTGTTGGGGACCATAAGATCTTGGATGAGTTGGATTTTCAATTGGATCTGATCAGAAAGTTGAGAGTTATGTGCCCTTGAATTTGATAAAATGCCGTTTTCGGCGGTTTTCGACCTTGTTTATACTCTAGTATCTACAATTATTTATCATTCAAGACAAAACTTGGACACAATGTTGGGCATTGTTACATCTCGGATGAGTTTGATTTTCACTATGTTATTGATCATAAGTTCGTTTTCAGTCTTAAAGTCATAAATATCGATAGAATTGAACAAAAATGTTGCTCAAATCATTTTGGTTCAGGTGAGCGATATAGGACCATCATGGTCCTCTTGTTTTTTATCTGATGAAAAACTAGACCTCTATTGTATTCCTTGAAGAATTTTGTAGTCTTAGAGTGTAAAGTCTAAAAGCCAGTGGAACGTTACAGGGCCATTATGGCCCTCTTGTTCACTGATGCCGGTTGTGCATGTGCGAAAATATGGAATTATGGGACATCACTTGTTTGCCAACGAAAGACGTTTTACAAAATCTATAGGATATAATTATAACATATTGTTTTTATGATTCACAAAATGTTAATCAATAGGTTTTTGGTTGTTGGATGTCGGATCCTCTTTCCTAAGGAAGAATTATGGACTGTTTTAACTCTAAGCTTGATAAAGAGGGCAAAATGGGTGTTGATAAAGACAGGATTTGTGTACAATACTGCACAGAAAATATTGAGACAAAAGAAGAAAATGTTGCATTTTTATGCTCCCCGAAAAAATTTCGGGGGAGCATATAGTCGCCACGCTGTCTGTCCGTCCGTCCGTCCGTCCGTGTGTCCGTGTGTCCGTCCGTCCGTCCGTCCGTCCGTCCACAGCCATATCTCAGCAACCCTTGGACCAAATTCAATGAAACTTCACATGTGAACTTTCTGGGTCAATACCTAGGGACCTTTTTCTCCGTTTGTAAATTTAAGGCTGCGTCATGGAAAAAGGGGCCTTAGTGTAAAAATTAGTTTTTCTCTTATATCTCTTCATCTAATGGGCAGAATTTAATGAAATTTTGTGCTCATGTAATAAATAGGATGTTCTATACCATATTCTATAAATAATGTGTGTGCAAAAAAGCTGCCATGGGAAAAGGAGGCTTAATGTATGCTAGTTTTTATTTTGTGACAAACACTTATTCGGGGAGCATAATCCGTCTGTGACGGCTCTTGTTTTCTTTAGTCTCGATGTTTTCACAAACTTTCTCTAATAGTGATGTCAAAAGCAGGTCTTTGATTGGGAAAGGGGAAACATATATACTGAGAGGCAAAAGAAAGTATACAATTTTCGTTTGTCAATATCTCTCTTAATTTTCATCATATGGACTCAAAATTTTGTAAAATTTATTTCTACCCATAATACGGTGTCGATAAATTTCATGTGAAATTGCTTGACTATCCATACTCTTGCTACATGTTGATTTTGCAAACTTTGCACGTGCGAATTAGTGGAGCATCAAATTTTGCTGTTCATCTGTATTTGATTTCTTTATTCGTTATTACAAAAAATCCCAAGCTTAAATTTTCTCTTACATTATAACATAATTCTCGGTTGCTGGTAGAAATCGATCAATATTCTACGTTTTGGCATTGGGGCCCATTTTTCTATGACACAGCTTACTATGAAAAAAACCTGACACTATAAACCCGTAGTCAGGTAGCTAGGAACATTCTAAGCAAAATTGGTCAAAATCCGTCTATAAATTTAGAAGAAGTTATATCGGATAACTTATTTACATCAAGTCACTTTTTGCCATGACGCATCTTCAGATTGAAAAGCACTAATAATTTACGCATGGCCCTAGGTGACTGGGCACTTTCCATGAAAATTATATCCAAATCCGTTCAGAAATGTAGGAGTTGTGTCAATGTGAATATTTGCATTAATTAATTGATTAAGTCCCCTTTTTCGATGGCGCTGTGCGATATGAAAACACCTTCGCAACGCAAGGAAGGGCAGACAGATTGATAGGCGGAGAAGGTTACATCAATAAACGACCAACTTCGGTGGCGTTTGAAATCGTACATAGTCTATTAATCGTTTTCTTGGAAAAATGTGAAAGAACTAGGGTGTATACTTATTTTTGCCTCTCAGTATATAATATTAGCTAGGACCCCTCTGCAACAGATTGTCTTTATGATTATGAAATGTTTATCATTAGTTTTATGAGGCCCTGGTAGGTTTTAGTGTCCCTTAATTACTGTTTTGGGGTTCTCATCTTATTTCATGCTTTGCTCTAGTCTTCATCAAGATTCCTTGTCTCTGTACATATCAGGCCATAGCTTGATTATTATGCTTGATAATTACTTCATTTTATTCTTTACGGTCATTGTGGCGGGTCTTCGTTAAGGCAATACCATATCATGTTTTAACCCATTGACAGACAGCAAAATTTTAGACTGATCTAAGATGTTGCATAATTATAACAATTTCAAGAGATTGAAAATGTACATTTGATGGTCTTTAACACTTCCGTGTCTGTGGTAGAAAACATTGTGGGAAATGAAGAAATTGCCTGTCACAAGCACTCTCTTTACCTCCAACAATGTTTTCCAAAGCATTTATCTTGTGGGGTGTGTAAAGATTTCCTTATGTGAGAATGGTAATGAGTCTCCCTAGGGTATTTTGGGATAGATCAAAACCTAAAAAAAATTACCATCTAAGATTAATTGTGACTGAGGTTATCACTGGTGGTGAACTCGGCCAAAGCAAGGGACGTTTTTCGCTACAACAAGGTACAGATATTTTGCGTTTAAATATGAGTTTAAAGATATGATTGGATAGTATTTCTAATAACAATGAATTTTGTTCTAAAAATACACTGGGTTTACCGATGTGTATTGACAAACTGTCTGTGTTGTTATAAAATCTTGTAACTATGACTTTATCGAAGCCGTAGTTACGATATTTTATAACAACACCGACAGAATACTATGATCGCGAAAAAACGTCCCACGCTTTGGCCGGGTTCACCACCAGTGGTTATAGTTTACTCTGTTGCAAGGGTATTACCTCTAAAGCCTCCTTAGTTGCAATCTTAGATTGTGAGGTAATAGTTTACATTGCTGCAAGGGTAAGATCAGTTCCAAAACTGATAAGCACAGTCTACCTGTCTCACTTTACACCTGCCTCTATTGGAGGTCTAAAGATTACGTAATCCCGTCTGATACCTTGGCCCAGCATTTAACTGATAAGCAAACCATTTGTCTAGTTACCCAACATACATGTATAAAGGTGCCTCAAGTGCCAAGGTTATTATTAAATTGTTGTTATTGTAGAATCAGTTATCAGATGACAAAATTTGGACTGTTCCAATTTGAAAAGTTTTGAAGACGACAATCTCAACTTGATGAAATTACCAATCTTTCCATCTTTAGTTAGAAAACATTGTGGTAAATGAAGAAATTGCTTGTTACAAGCAATTTCTTCATTTCCCATGATGTTTTCCCAAGCATTTCTAATCTTGAAGGGCGCCAAAAAGCTCCCTGTGTGGTAATGGGTAAAGATTATGTAATCCTGTCTGATACCTTGGCCCAGCATTTAACTGATAAGCAAACCATTTGTCTAGTTATCCAACATAATGTTTATCACATTCAAAAATGATGTAAATGCAGCTTATTCAAGCCACATTTACGACATTTTTGAATGTATCAACCATATACAGGTGCTTCAAGTGCCAAGGTTATTATGAAATGATTATCATTGTGGAATCTAGGAATTTAAGTTATCCCTTGCCATATATTTGTGAAGGTTGTGGGTGCCCAATTGACCAAACGCCAATCGACAGATCGCTCCGCCCAACATAGAATTTAATACAAACAATGGACATGTGTTCGTTTATAGGGAACGATTTTATCCAGTTAATCGTGAAGTAAATTCGGTCAAACAAAATAGTATTTCGTGGGTGTTGTTATAAAATTTCGTAACTACGGCTTAATTTAAGCCGTAGTTACGAGATTTTATAACAACACAGACGGTTTATCAAAACATACGGTAGACCTAGTCTATTGTTAGCACAAAATTCTTTGCAATGTTCGATAAACAGATACAATAACACGTGCAACGAAGAACAATTGGGGCATGACATTTTTCTGATCACCCATTGGCTAATCAATGTTTTTGATTGACAGTCGGCGTTTTGTCAATTGAATTGGGTCACATAGTTCTAAGGTCAAGGTCACAATCTTTTAAAATCTGTTCTTTGCTCTTACTGAAGAAGCATTTGAGATAGGACCATGATGTTACTTGACATGATTGTTGCCCTGGACTCAAGGAGGTGCCCTATTGTTTTTAGATCACGTAGGTCAAAGGTCAAGGTCATAATTGGACTTTGTTTAAAAATATTCCACAAAAATTATAGTGTAGCAGAAATTTAGCAGTCATAAGGTATAGGGTCTACGGGGGTCTACATGTGCCAGAATTTCAAGCAGCAATTATTTTTCTTACCACATGGTTAACTTAGGAATTATCTTTTGAATAACACAAAAAGTCTGGCAAGTTAATAAAAAAGATAAATAAAACGTGGAAGCGTAACATAACTTCCTTCCAGTCATTAGGCAAATCTACATTTTTTTTTGGCAGTAATACCTGGTTTTGATGTCCCTGACAGAAAAGGCTTTGGAAAATATTGAAACAAAAGAAGAAACTGATGATTATCAGCAGTTCCTTCTTTTGTCTCAATATTTTCTGTTCTCTTTGAGACGCAAATCCATAGTTATCCACATTTTGTATTGTCGCCTACTAAGCAGCCTCCAAATTGATTCAGTTTAAGTTTTTGCAGTTTGAGAAAGGGTTAAGCAATTCTACCAGATTTTTGGCAACTGTATTCCTCAGAATTTTAATGGCAGAATTTTTCTGGCTTTAGTTCAATTCTCTGTATGCTTTATTTTTGATAAATTGCTGATCAAAAAGGTTTAACCCTTTTTCAAACAATGCCTGGTTTTCATGTCCTTTATTATTTTCTGAGAAGTCTTGGAAAACAGGGATGAAAAAGAAGAAATAGTTGATTATCAGCATTTTCTCCTTTTCCCTTCATGTTTTCTACACTACTTATAAAAAGTTCTAGCTTTTTTCCCAACTGAATCTTCAATTGTAATCTCCATCTACCTTGGATTTAGACCAGCTTTTAACCCTTTCCCAAATGGCAAAACAGTATGGTAGTCTAATTTGAAAGCTGTTGCAGATGACAAAGTTGATATTAACGAATATAGAATTTGTGCACATTATAACCAAGAAAATATTGAGAAAAAAAGGAGAAAATGCTGGTCATCAGCCTTTTCTTCTTTCGTTTCAATGTTTTCCTAAGATCTTTTACTAGGGATGTCAAAACCAGGTCTTGTTAAGGAAAGGGTTAAGGAGTGGTGCCTATCTTTTCTAGAGATTGTGAAATTCCATATTACATCTGTTTGAAATCTTTTCCAGCAATTAAAAATTAAAGGCTTAAATGATGAATAACCATTGTTAGTCATCTTTCCTTGATAATATTTTTCTTTTGCAACAACCTGGAAAGATCTTGATAGAAGATGTGGCAGAGCATTTCTAGCTATTAGATAGATATGCTCCAAAATGTATAATCATGTGACTCAGAATTTCCAATAATCTTCAATATCTTATTTAATACTTGACCAATCAGCTTATTTCTGGCATTTTCCCACATTCTCTGCTTCAAACCAAATTCAAATTGGTCAAGTATTAAAAAAGATATTGAAGATTATCGGAAATTCTGAGTCGCGTGATTATACACCGTGTATACCCTTTCTTGTTGTGTGCATATTCATTGACTTCAGATCAACCTGTTACTTTATGGTATGAGAAAGGTTTGATGTGTGTTTAGTTTTGAAATCTTTTCCAGCAATTTAAAAATTAAGAGCAATTCTCTGTAACCACCAGAAAATCGTGGCCACGCATAGTCATAGATTTTATCCAAACCTTATTTTTTGAATAGAGGGCCAAAAACCATAAATTGAAAGTGCACTTCGTTTTTAGAATTTTTTCTTCGTTTCCATGGAAACTTCGCTCAAAGTTCCAAAAATTGAAAATTCTTTGATAACGCATACCATCTCAAAAGAATGACTGATGTTTAAGTTATTTTAGCAGAAAATCTATATTGTTTGTAATGTATATTTAGGGTATTGAATTGCCTTTTTTCTGCATGTGTTGATTTTCTTATATGGTCTATCAAAAGAATTATATAATTATTTAAAAGTCTAAATTAGTGCCACAAAAGTTGGTTATAGGGGTCCTGTTAATGCTTCGTTAGTAAAAAACGCACGCAAATTTAAGAAATGTAATATATTGTATTTCAAATAAGGGACATTGCTGGTTCCAAAAAGGAAAAAATCTCGGTGGGCAATCCAGAAACGTCCGTGTGAGGGTTCATTGAAATCCACCAATGTGAGCAATTTTGCTTCCCCCCTCTTGAAAATCCGGTCCTTTTCAGTGTTTTATACCCAACCATAACAGTAAACAACAACAACTGTCATGGCCGCCACCATGCATTTGCACCAGTTTGTGAAAGTGAAAATATTGATTTTGCCACATATTGAATGCTTTGGGGCCCAGAGAACAAGAACCTCGATATGATTCAACCAAATAAAGGTTTATGTACATTTTCTTTCATTGAAAAACTTGCTGTAGCCAGTGTACTCTTACTGGTTTCAGACAAAACTCGGCCCATCTGTAAAATGTCTTTATTTATCTGTTTAACCCATAAATCTGGTACTGTTTGCCTCATACTTTTACATAAGGAATTCTAGTCCATGTCTTGTTAACCATTTAAATCAATTTCCATAACATTTTCTTGCTTGCTGTACAGTTTTGTAGATTTGTTTATCTCAAATTGTAAACAAACATTTTTTTCTCCATGTGGGCTTTCATTTCAACATGGTTTACTTAAACAAAAGCATGCATAGAATCGTAGGTATGTTCAGTGCTGGATCCATGATTTCTGCGAGGGGATTCAAATATACAGCTAAGGGGGGGTTCGTTCTCCTGTGTTTACACAAATTTGACCGAATTTCTGCATGAAAATGAAATAATCAGGCCACAGAGGGGGGTTCGTTCGAACCCCCGAACCCCCTCTGGATCCGCAACTGTATGTTTAAACAGTTTAACATTTCTGCCAACTCGTACTTCCAATGTTTATCTAAATCAAATTCTACAATCAAATTTCTAAAACCATTTCTCATTGATCTTTTTTTTTAACCATGAAAATTGTTTTTGTTCTATTTTTATTCCATTTCCAATAACCATGACATCATCAAACCATGACATCATCAAAAATGTTATGACATCATCAGTATAAGAAAAATCTTATCATGTGATACCAAATTTGTCACATGATATTTTTCCATTGTTTATTTTTAGAATGATCGAGAGGGGAAATAACCTCAACATTACATTTTGCTAATGTGGATGAACAATTATCAATTTATGTCCCATGACTTAACATTGCAAGGCCAATCTAGGATTTTTTTTCCTGGGGGGGGGGGGGGGGGGGGGGTAGAAAACTTAGAAAATTGCGAAAATCGACATACAAGGTTTTGCATTTACACTGATGATATATAATAATATTACACGAATATAGACAAACTCAGCTGTTTCAAAAAAATTTCAGAGCCCAGTAGAAAATAATATTTTAACAATGGGATTATTGTTTTGAAATATATCAATCATTTTACTGGACACATCAATCATTAAAGTATAGTTCTATAATGAATTTAAACACTGATAAATTTCAATTCAGTTGCAGAAAAATGTGACCTATCTAGCTTAAAGGGACCATTTAGGAAGCTGTCATTATTGTCTTACTCTAAATTGTCACATCAGTTTTCAAAATGTCACATTTGATTTTCTAAGAGGATGGGATGTTGTCCTGTTGAAAATAAAACTTTCTCAATCACTAATAATGAATTTATACACTGGTAAATTTCAGAAATGTAGACAAATATGACCTGTCAAGCTAAAAGGGACCATTTGATAATTTGTCATCATTGTCACCAATCATCATGATACATCATATAATCATCCAATTAATACATAGGTCCTGAATCCATTGCCGGAATGTCGAAAAAGCCTGTAATATCTTGTAACTATCTGGTAAGTGGAAATAGTCTTATAAATGTTGCCCAAACTTTGTACAATTGAAGACAAAATACTATAAATGATGCAAAAAAATAGTCTTCAACAGCATGAGAGTTAAAATGGCCATACATTTAATTTTTGTTTGCAGATTTCGTCATAATTTCTGCAGGCTTTTGCATCGATAAAAAAAACTGTGTAAAATTATAGTTTATTATATAATTGTATATTGTTGCTTTTCTTCGCAAGCTGCGTATCTTCAGATTAAAACAAGCTGCAGATACGAGGTTTTCGAAGAAAGGGGACGATAACGATTTTATACAAAATTTCCTTCATTTTTCCTTTTTTAGGCACATATTCACAAAGGCCAAACCAGCAAACCTTCATGATTAAGTAGCTGAAATAGTGAACATCAAGGTTATTCCTTTCCCATATAAACTCTGGTTTTAACATTCCTAACAGAAATAAATCTGGAGAAAACAAATTCAAATGTAAAGTTCTGACTACTTGAGAAACCATTGATACTAAAGAAGAATGCTGCCGATAACCAGCATTTCCTCATTTTATCTCAATATTTTCTGTGCTATTAGTATTTGTCATCTACAGTGCCCTTCAAGTAAGATCTACCTAGAGTTTTGTCATTTGTGAATTGATATTTTTTTTTCAATCACAGTAAAAACTAGATAGTGCAGTAGAACATGGTTGAACATGGATTTTTCTCTTTTAATTTCAGATGGTTGAGAGGAAACATTGACTGCATCTAAAATGATAAGTTGGGAAAAAGTACTACAGGTAAACAAACTGGTTTGAATTTCAGGATTGTATACCTCACGATAAATGACCTGGCAGAGCATCCAAGCCCATTGGCTAGGGCTGCTCTGTCAGTTCAATTCGTCAGCTATACTTTCTTTCACAAATAAATAATGATAAGTTTATATGCATCCACTTGCAGCATATTGCAGTGCACCATTAACCCTTACCCAGACAAGACCTCGTTTTGATGTCCCTATAAGAAAAGGCTTGAGAAAACATTGAGGCAAAAGAAGAAAATGTAGATGATCAGCATTTTCTCCATTTGCCTCAATATCTTCTGTTATATTATACACAAATTGCTTCTTTGAGGACATCCATTTACAATGTAGTCATCTTAAGCAGCTTTCAAATAGAACGGCCCTACAATTTTGTTGTTTGGGAAAGTGTTAACTCAAACTTTCCGAATTCCATACTTTCACCCTGCTTGTAAGCCTTTCTCAAACAAGACCTCTGTGGTTTGGCAGCCCTGATATAGAAAACATTGAGAAAAAAGAAAATTATGATAAACCACATTTTTTATTTTACCTCAATATTCTATGCGCTATAAATTATAATGATGAAACATTCACAAATTTCATATAGATAATTTACAATACTACACTTTTGTTGTATGCAGATTCTTTTAAAAAGGAGCAGTACAGTTTTCTGTTTGAGAAAGGATAAAGATTTGACAATATTGTAGGGTTCAACCTTTAAAAAAATAACTTTAAAATTTCATCCTATTTGGATTTGCAACCCTTTCCCAAACAACATTTTTTGGGTGATTTAATAGGACAGCTGCTGTAAATGACAAAAATTGCTGTTGAGTAGAAAAGGATTTGTGTAAAATACAGCACTGAAAGTATTCATGAAAAAGGAGAATATGTTAATTATCATCATTTTGTTCTTTTGTCTCAATGTATTCCCATGCCTTTTTGATTAGACACATAAAAACTAGGTCTTGTTTGGGGATTTGATAAATAAGAGTATAAAGGCTTGTTTAGAGGAGTTTAATTTATAACATATTAATGATATGACTAAGTGTCTTTTTTTCTCTTATCTTAGTTAAAATGTCTTTTATTCATCTATCTTTTTTGTCTTTGTACTGGGTATGCAGTTTTCACATCTTATATAATAAATATTTCAGATTCGGCTGGACCAAACATCAATTTCTCACTGTCAACACAGCCCATTTCCAGAAATATGGATGGCCAGATATTGGTTTGAAGAAAAGAAGAAACTGTAGTGTTAGTGTAGAATTAGCCAATTCAATTCCACGCAATGTAAACTGTAGTGTTCCCTAGGGAAGCTGTTTAGGGTCATGATTATACCTCATGTATACTGGAACTTTATTTGATGTCGACCCAAAATCTATATCAGTTATTGTTTTGCAGTCGATCATATTGCAACAAAATCATGCAAACCGGCTGCGGACAGAGAGAATAACTATGGAAGAATTAGAAAGTTGTGTTGTGACTATTGATGAGTGAATGAAATAAAATAAACTAAAAATGAACCCTTTAACCCATTACCACACAGTGACTTCCTTGACTCCCCAAAATATAATGGCTTTAGAAAACATTGTGAAAAATGAAGAAATTGCTTGTGACAAGCAATTTCTTCAGTTCCCACAATGTTTTCTACCCTAAAAGCTATAAAGCCTCTAAATTTCATCACATTGAAATGTTGTCTGCAACTTTTTTCAAATTGGAAAACCCTAAAGTTTTGTCGTTTGGTAATGGGTTAAAAATAAAAACTGAATTCATAATTTTCGGAAGCAAAAAACAGCTACAAAAGTGCGTATTACTTTCAAATCAAATCAACTATGCTGGGGACCACGTTAAGTTGTTAGAGTGTATAAGACATAACATGTCTTTGGTGTGTACCAAGAACACCTGAGCTTTCGCGAACATGTGAAGAAAAATGTGAAACTGCTAGCCTACATTCAATTATCTAATAATAGATAACATAAGAAAATATATATTTCGAAAGATGAAGTCTAATATGGACACAAGCTGTTAACTTACAGTTGCTGCAAATGTTGAAGGAGCTATGAGAGAATAGTATGGATTTTTATCAGACTGCATACTTGCAGGCTGATCTGGATCCTAAGTGTTTTCAATTGCACTTAACCCTTTCCCAAACGACAAAATTTTGGGGTGATCCACTTTAAAAATTGCCACAAATGACAAAATGGATGTTATTAAAGATAGGATTTGTGTAAAATATGGCACAGAAAATATTGAGACAAAAGGAGAAACTGCTGGTTATCAGCAGTTTCTTCTTTTGTTTCAATGTTTTCCCAAGCCTATTCTATTTGGGACATCAAAACCAGGTCTTGTTTGGGAAAGGGTTAAGGGTCATTTTTCCACATCCAGGTTTATATATAATGCAATTAGAGGAATTGCATTGCTTCTGTTAATTGTAGCTTGATATTGTTACATGAAATTGTAGTAGGTTGGCACTGAAAACACATTTCTATGTTTACCTTATTTGTGCTTAAAGGGACATTTCATTCCAATTTCAATTTTTTAAAGTATATCTTGATGCCAAGATTGGTTATTCTAATGAGTATAAATACTATTAGTTTTTTGAAGTTGTTGCCAATAAGCGAGAAACACGCATTTAAAGTTGAGACATAATTGATAAATTGCATATAAATCCGAACTGTTGTCCACAACAATTTGTCCAATTTTAACACAAAAATATAAATTTCTCGTAAACGGCGCAATATTTTGGCTTGAAATTTTCAGAATTTCCATAAGGAAATATGCTCTTTCCGATAAAAATAAAAGTAAAATTTATGACAAAAAATTCTGAAATGTCACTTTAAATTAATTCAAATAGCATTTCAAGCAATAAGAGCGTTAGTATGGTGTACATGTAATTCTATTGTATGTTACCGTGCCAACAGTAACCTTCTTTAAAATTCTTTACGGTTTTTCATTTAATAGATTACACACAGGACATAATTCAAATAATACATGAGTTTAGTATTAGGTATTTTCAGCTTTTAAGGACAATTATATGTATGAACAGATGTTCAAGCTTAATGAAGTGGGTGGGGTAGTGGTTGCCTTTCCGAACATAAGAAAAGACTTCAAATTCTGCGACAAATTGTTGAGTTATATATGAGTTTAAAAAAACACAAATGCCAATGATTACTCAAATTTTAGTTTTATTACACAAGAAACCCTACGGCAGATGTTTTATGCATAATTTCATCAATAAGCCATCTGTTGCTATGGAGTTTTTCTGTTGCTAAGGAGTGTTTATCAAGTAAATTACCATGGTAACATATATTTCACTGATACAAACTTTTTTGAGTTAGATAAAGAATGCTTAATATATCTTTAAAAAAAAATGAAATTGCTGAGACACACTTTACACACCATGAGGTCTAATTGTACATTTACCTATATCGCGGAAGTGGGTGGGGTAATTTTCCCTTTCACAAAGAATTTTAGACGGTGAAGTAAAATTTATTGACTATTTTCATATCATTTTAGTCATTTAAAATAACATGCATTGGAACAAATGATATATGATAGAAAGAACTTAGTTACAAGCAAAGCACATTGAATGAAATTACTATTTATTATGATAACATGTGATTTTGTTCTACATGTTTCCATGGCAACCATTTTTGTACCAATGGCTAGCTTTGCAAATCTGTAACATAAATCATGTACATTTCTTAATATCATCAATGGATCACACTTGGTCACATTCCATTATCTTCAGCATGAGCATGTATCAATTTTCCTGTTAATTTGAGTGGGTGGGGTAATTTTTACTCCATCTTTTATGATCAGAGATACAAAATTTGTTGTAAAAAAGATTGTTAGACTAAATACATCATGTCTAATCAGGTATATTCTCAGAAACATAACTAATACAAAATAAATTTGATTTTTGCATATTCTAAGTCAAGTATTGAGAAAATGTCTTTTCTGGGAAACTCGCTTTAGTGGCTTCTTCTGAGAGCCGCTGAATGTTTTGTTTATAAGTTGCCCACTAAGATTTTTCTTTTAATTGCTTCTACTGTCTATGGTCTTTCAAGGAAACTATGTCATGACTTTAGATTTTGCCTGCGATTTTTTTCTCAAGTTCTCAAAATATGACTAAATATCAGTTTTTTGATAAAATTGGAAAATGTCTTACCCCACCCACTTTAAGTCTGCCATGGTTATATGTGACAATTCATTCTACTGAGATGGAATGGTACGTAATGTTTAAGGATGTTTGTCTGTAGCATATTAGGCATTCAATATTAAGACACTTGGTCGCGTGGACCTGTGGTCATACTCGAAAAAGTGCCATTTTTTGCCTAAATTTTTATGTTTTTGAGTCCCAAATCTTCTTTTGTGGTTACCATAGCAACCGAGCATATATTGAATAAAATAAAGTGCAGTAATTTGTTTTTGTGCCATTATTAACATATCCCGAAAGTTTGAACAAAATCTATGACTATGCGTGCCGGGCTCCTCTTTGAATTTTCTGGTGGTTACAGAGAATTGCTCTTAATGCCTAAGATAATGAATTGTCTAAGATTGTTAGTCAGTTTTGACTAATGCTTTCCTTCTGCAACACTAGACTGATGTCAGTCTGTTAACCCTTTCCCAAACAAGACCTGGTATTGACATCCCTATTAGAAAAGGCTTGGGAAAACATTGAGAGAAAAGAAGAAAATGCTGATGATCAGCATTTTCTCCTTTTGCCTCAATATTTTCTATGCTAAATTTTACACAAATCTCGTCTTTATCAACATCCATTTTGTCTTCTGCAGCAGCTTTCAAAATTGACTGCCCTAAAATTTTGTCGTTTGGGAAAGAGTTAAGAATTAATGCCTAAGAATTAATGTCTAAGATTGTTAGTCAGTTTTGACTAATGCTTTGCTTCTGCAACACCTGTACTAGCTGTTTTATCCCTTTCCTAAATGACAGAATTTTAGGGTGATCCACTTCAAAAACTGCCACAAATGACAAAATGGATGTTCTTAAAGGTATGATTTGTGTAAAATATGAGATAGAAAATATTGAGACAAAAGGAGAAACTGCTGGTAATCAGCAGTTTCTTCTTTAGTTTCAATGTTTTCCCAAGCCTTTTCTATTAGGGACGTCAAAACCAGGTCTTGTTCTGAAAAGGGTTAAACCTTTTGAAAAACAATGCATGGTTTTGATGTATCTAATGGCTGCGAGGCCACAGCACAGTTTGAAGCGCATCAGAATCTCACTCATGTGGTCCCATGTTCGATCCCCGCCCGTGTCAAATATCCTTTCTGACAAAATTGTCACCCAAGCAATTTCTTCATTTTACACTATGTTTTCCACCCTTATTAACAAAGAAATGTAGAATTTCATCAATTTGGAATTGTCATAGATCTGCAGCCAAAGTACTCAGAGTAACTATGAATCACTTGGCAGCTGTAGAACTTGTCCCTTTTCCAAACAAGACCTGGTTTTGACATCCCTCACGGAAAAGGTTTGTGAAAACATTGAGGCAAAAGGAGAAAATGCTGATAGTCAGCATTTTCTCCTTTTGCCTCAATATTTTCTATGCAACATTTGACACAATTCCTATCCTTACCAACACCAATTTTGTCGATTTACAGCAGCTTTTAAGTCGGAACAGACTAAATTGTTGCCGTCAGGAAAAGTGTTAGAGTGAGAGGAGCCTATTTATGTTATTTGTTTTCCTGTAATTATGATAGACAAGCTAACAATCAATCAATGTACCAGAACACTCATTTGTCAGAAACTTGATCAGCCAACTTCTTATTGCTAACCAACTGTAAACAGTCTAGTTTCTCAGATAATATGGCGTAAAGACATTAATAGTTAAAGTTGTTATTTCAAATCTGAAACCTTTGTTGTTGGTACTCATTTGACACTCATTTGTCAGAAACTTGATCTGCCAACTTCTTATTATTAACCAGAGGCGCGTTCTTTTGAGCGAGATTTCTTGAGATATCTTGAGATTTCTTAAGATGTTTTAGGATAAAGCGTTCCTCTGAGCAAGACTTTTAAGACGATAACTGGGAGCCGCCATTGCTCCAAACTTCTTTCGGAACACCTTGGTAAATTCTGTAGAATCTATATGGGAGAAAATTGACTGATTTGTTCCGAATGCTCGATTATTCATTAACCGTGGAGTTCCGAATGCTGCGTACTTCATACAAATGACGTCATAATGGTGTCATTTGTATGAAGTATGGAAGATTCGGAACACCTCGCTTATAATCTCGGTCTCAAAGATGTTGTTTCAAAAACATCTTGAGAAATCTTAAAAAATCTCGCTCTGAAGAACGCGCCTCAGGTGTAAACCATTTAGTCTATGGCGCGCGAAAAGGGTCTAAAGTCAATATAGCGCTAGACCTATAATAAAGATAGGGGTAGACCGCTAAAAATAGCAGTGTACCCTTATATTTTTATCGGTCTACTGATAAAAATATCGGTCTACCCATAAAATAAGGGTCGACCGCTATTTCAATTAACGGTCTAGTGATAAATTACCGGTAGACCGCTATTTTTATCGGTAGACCCCTATTTTTAGCTCCACTGGCCGAAGGCCAGCGGGCTATTGTCATGGCGTTGTGTCCGTCGTGCGTCCGTGCGTGCGTCTGTCCGTGCGTCCGTCCTTTAACTTTTTCTTTAAACATCTTCTCCTCTTGTACCAGTGGGCCAATTTTGACCAAACTTGGCAGGAATGTTCCTTGGGTGACCCTTTTCAAAACTTGTTCGCTAATTTTTGATTCGTCAAAAAATGTGGGCGTGGCAGGGCGGGGCTTATCAGACTTAGAGAAATCATAAGAAAATTCTTTAAAAATCAACCATTGGGCCAATTTGAACCAAACCTTGCAGGAATGTGCCTTGAGTCATTCTTTTCAAAATTTGTTCACAAATTTTTACATTTGTCAAAAAATGTGGCCGTGGCAGGGAGAAGGGGGCTTATCAGACTTAAAGAAACCATAAGAAAATTCTTTAAAAATCAACCATAGGGCCAATTTGAGCCAAACCTGGCAGGAATGTTCCTTGAGTCATTCTTTTCAAAATTTATTCACAAATTTTTACATTTGTCTAAAAATGTGGCCGTGGTAGGGAGAAAGGGGCTTATCAGACTTAAAGAAATCATAAGAAAATTCTTTAAAAATCAACCATAGGGCCAATTTGAACCAGACTTTGCAGGAATGTTCTTTGAGTCTCTCTTTTCAAAATTTATTCACAATTTTTTATATTTGTCAAAAAATGTGGTCGTGGAAGGGAGGAAGGGGCTTATAAGACTTAAGGTTTACGAACTGAGAATGAAATGCTGAGCCAGAGGCGAAATTTGAAATGTGCCAGTAATTCCTAAAATTTGTTACATTTCCATTCCAAATACAAACATAAGCATTTTGTATGGTTTAGAATTTTGAATTAATGCATACATATGGAAATATTTGACAAAAATGTTCAAAATTACCTCCCTTGCATATGAATATAGAGTAAAATGATATATGTAAATTATTTTCTTCTTGAAGCATAATCTTGAAATCCGGCATGGTGAATCAACTTATGTGAAGTGTATTTACAAGTGTGTGTAATTTGATGCATTTTGTATGGCTAGAAAGTGGTGTTTTCATTCTCAGTTCGTAAACCTTAAAGAAATCATAAGAAAATTCTTTAAAAATCAACCAGTGTGCCCAATTGACCCAAACTTTGCAGGAATGTGCCTTTAGTCATTCTTTTTAAAATTTGGTCACAATTTTTTATATTTGTCAAAAAATGTGGCCGTGACAGGGAGAAAGGGGCTTATCAGACTTAGGGAAATCATAAGAATTTTTTTTAAAAATCAACCATTAGGCCAATTTGATCCAGACTTTGCAAGAATGTTCTTTGAGTCTCTCTTCAAAATTTATTCACAAATTTCAAGATTGGATGGATATATAAAAACAAGTTTTAAGAAAGATAGAATTTGTGTACTATTTAGCGCAGAAAAGTTAATATCAACATATTCTTCGTTTGTCTCAAAGTTTCCCAAGCCTTTACTTCTATGGATGTTAAAACCTGGTTTGGTTTTGGATTGTGTTAATTAAACAATTTGCCTTGTTTTCCTCCTCTAATAAGGAAAGCCATTAAGACTTCTGAAGTCTTCTATAGGAATGTCAATGACTATACTGCTGTCTTTAGTGCCTTTAACCCTTTCCCAAACAAGACTGGGTTTTGACGTCCCTAATTGAAATCGTTTGGGAAAACATTGAAACAAAAGAAGAAACTACTGATAACCATCAGTTTCTCCTTTTGTCTCAATATTTTCTGTGCCATATTATACACAAATCCTATCTTTAATAATATCCATTTTGTCATTTGTGGCAGTTTTTGAAGTGGATCACCCTACAATTTGTCGTTTGGGAAAGGGTTAAGTACCTTTAACCTATTACTAGGCATAAAACTTTTAAAATGGATCATATTGTGAAAAGTGGCATATATGATTTATAAAAGCAATAATTATGGCCTAGACTACTCTTAATTCTACTAAATATGGTAGAAGCGTTTGATACTGGTCAGTATTCTCTTCTTTTCCAACTTCGCTTACCTTTGGATTGAGCACAAGTTGTAGATTGAACTTAAATGGAATATGGTAAAAGTTTTGATGGGACGGAAAGATGTTATGCTGTTTTGATCTTCCTACAAAGTTTTGAAATACTTGGTTGTTTATGATGGCAAGGAATCTGAGATTTATTGTGAAAAGAGTTTGTCAGAACCAGGTCAAAGACCGTTGAATGAATCATTGACTGATAAAATGTATTATGATAAGATTATCATGGACTTCTAGGTTCATCTCAATGTACTTTTCTGTCAGATTCATGGGAATATAGACTTATGTCAGTCTGTTAAATGGCGCCTTTAGATTAATATATTTAAGTTTTTGTCTAAACCTGCTGAACCAAAATTGAGCCCCTCAGAACACCCTCCCCCCCCCCCCCCCCCCCCCCCCCCCCCCCCCCCTCCGCCCCTTTCATGAACCCGATGAAAAAACTTAATGACTCTCTTGAACTGTATAATTTTCAGTAGCATTGTACATCAAAATTTGACACCTAAGCTATAGTACAGACTCATTATGATCAAGTAATAGATTTTACCTGTTAATCCTTTTCCACAGAAGCTCTGGTTTAGATAATCTTATTATATAGGATGTTGGTTTTTTAAACCCTTGTGGGAAAAGAAGAAAATGCTGATAATCAGCATCTCCTTCATGTCTTGCAAAGATTGCTATGCCATAAATTTTAGATTTTTAGTTCAATTTCTGTTACCAGTAACATTTTGTTTCGTCCGCTATACATAACATGCTTGAAATATTCATACATTTTTTTTCATTTAGAAAAGGGTTAATGATTTTTTTGTCTGATGGGTAATTCTCTGATATAATATCAAGATAGGAAACTTAACGTGCTTTTTCCGTGATGATAGTGATATAATTTGAGACCTTATTCATTGAAATTCAATACCCTACTTTAAACTAGTGCTGCTGAGAATTGAAGATTGATTATGACAAGATTTTCATCAATAAGTGTGTTGAAAGTATAATTTTCCCATTACCAGAACATAAAAATAAAAGTATTAAAGTATTGAAAACGCACATTTTATTTGCAGTTTTGTATTACTTATCCATAAACTCATTAAATCATCCCATTACCATGGCACACAGTGACTATTTTGACTCCTCACAAGATAATGGCTTGGGAAAACAATGTGGAAAATGAAGAAATTGCTTGTCGCAATGTTTTCAACCACAAAAGACCAACAAAATATAAAATTACGGACACTTCAAATTGTCTTCTGCCACATCTTTGAATTTGGACAGGTCCAAATTTTGTCGTTCCGTTATGGGTTAAAATGAATCTTTTCAGAATCATATTTAGTACAATAGATCTATTTCTGAAATCTATTAAAGACAAGCTGAAATGATTATCTTTGTGGTACAAAATTGGGCACCACTGTCTAGGTGGAAGCTGGCTTTGGCACTAGGCAGGAGGGCAAAAACGTTATAATTCCCATGTTGCTCTTTTTCACCAGGTGTTTAAAATAGGTACATGTGAGAAATGAAAGCTAGTGTTTTTGGCTGCACGCAGAAGGCACTAACGAAAAGAGAAGAAAAAGTGGATTAGTACACAAGTATCATTAGCTTGATTTCAGACCCTGTATTTATGTCTCTGTAGAAGAATACAGTATTTTACCTTTTCCCAATTGTCACCATTTTGGACCAATTCTATTTGAAATCAGAAGCTGATGTCAAATTGGATATTTTAGATTTATGTAAGAAATAGCTAAGAAAATATTGAGACAAAAGGAGGAAATGCTGAATGTTTTCCAAGGCCTTTTCTACCAGGGATGTCAAAACAAGTCTTGTTTGGGAAAGGTCTAATGCACAATTGTTTGAGATAGGTTAAAATCCTTGTTTTAATGAAGGGAAGCGTTAATTTGCATCTTGCACCAAGATCGTGCAATTTTTTGTCAAACTCTATCTAGGCCAGCAGATGTGCAGTTTCCTGTGCAGAAATCAATTTTCTGCATTTTACCCTTTCCCTAGCAGTGACGCCTTTTGATGCAACTGATCGTAAAGGCTTTGGGAAACATTGAGGCAAAAGGAGAAAATGCTGATAATCAGCATTTTCTCCTTTTGTCTCCATTGTTTTCTGTGCTATATCAGGTACATATCCGGGCTTTATCAAGATCAATTTTGTGGTTCGATCAGATCGCTGCAGCTCCCAATTTCGTCTAGATCCTTGTTATTTTGGAAAGGATTAAACATTTTGTAGTTCTAATATTACAGACAGCAAATATCAATTAAAATTTCACTTCATCCGATTTTCAATCAATGAAAAAATGACAGATTTTGTCAAGTATTTCCATCTGACAAAATACTAGGGATCGATTTTATCAAGTAAGCTGACATAGATTAGGTTTGGTGTGGTTTATTTGGGTTTTACGCAGTTTTCAACTTCTAAGGTCATATCCCGTTGGCTGGAGCACCTAACTATGTATTCCTGACGTTTCTCATACCAGTACTACCACAACACCCTTACGGAGCCCCCAGCTGCTCCCCCACATAGGTTCACGATATCAAACCATTGATAGATGACCTTTTTGTCAGTAAGGGTATTTGCCGCGGCCGGGTATCAAACCCGGGACCTTTCAAATGAGAGGCAGATGCGCTACCAACTGTGCCATGGCCTCGGCCGACATAGATTTGGACAAACACAAAAAGAAAACTCTGCAGTAGACAAAATTGATACTATCAAATATGGCAGTTTTGCAAATTATAGGGCACAAAATATCAAGGGAAAATGAGAAATGCTGATCATCAATATTTTCTTCTTTTTCCTAAATATTGTTTATAGCCTTTTCTGTTTGGGTCATCATTATCAGGGGTTTGGGATGGGGTAACTATAGGGGATACAGGATTTCTGTGAGAGGGGATTCAAATATACAAAAAGCAGAGTGTAGGGAGTTCTATTTACTAGTTCTGCACAATTTTGACCAAATTTCTGCATGAAAATGAAATAATGGTATTACAGAGGAGATTCCGCCACTGGGTTAAATTTTGATCAGTTTAACCTATTATCCTAAGTTTTTGTCTGAGAAAGGATTAGCAGACTGACCAATCTATAAGTGGCCTGATAGGGTTGTTTGAAGGTTTATCAGAGTGTAATCTGCACTGATTTCAGGGCATGTCAGTCATAATTAGGTGTGAAACTACCAGATTTTGGACCCTTCAGAGAGACTGCCCAGCCACATGGGGCTTATCAGTACACACATTCACCCTTACCCACTCATAAATAGATTAATCTTTCGCTGGTTAACCCTTTCCAGAATAAAGAATTTTAGACATTAACCCTCTCCCAAAGACTAAGGCTTAAATTTTAGACATTAGCCCTCCAAAAAGACTTAGACTGTTCAGTGTTCTAATTTGAAAGCTTTTGTCGATAACAAAATTGATGTTGATAGAGAAGGATTGTGTACAATACAGCAAAGATATTGAGGCAAAATGTTGTCTCAATGTTTTCCCAAGCCTATTTTATTAGGCATGTCAAAACCAGTTCTTGTTTAGGTTCAAACGAACCCCCTCAGTAGCCAGATTATATTTCATTTTGATGCAGAAATTCAGTCAAAATTTTGTAATACTAAGAAAATGACCCCCCCCCCCCCCCTCCCTATTTTCTTATTCGAACCCTCCTCACAGAAATCCTAGATCTGCTGCTGGCTCTGTTTTCCATGGACAACTCTTGTTTTCTGTTTTAGAAATACCTAGAGCACTTGTCGAAACTAATTGAAATAAATACTTTGTATCAAGTAGGGTGTAAAACTGCCCAGCCATCATTGCTTATCAGCAGATTAAAGATGTTCTAAGTACAGATAGATAAGGGCATGTCTTCATTATGATTGTAGAGGCATGTTTAAACTTTCATGCAAGTTGCTTGACCTTTCCTGCAAACAACAACAACAACAACAACAACAAAACTTGTGTCAAAAAGGGTGAAGAACTGCCCAGCATATTCATGGCTCATCAGCTGATTAAAGATCTTCTAAGTGCAGATAGGTAACAGCATGTCTTCATTATGATTGTAGAAGCATGTTTTCTCTCCTGCAAGTTGCTTGACCTTTCCTGCAGACAAAAACAACAACAACAACAACAACAACAACAACAAAACTTGTGTCAAGAAGGGTGAAGAACTGCCCAGCCATCATTGCTTATCACCTGATTAACTCTTTCCCAAACAAGACCTTGTTTTGACATCCCTAAGAAAATTGGCTCGGAAAAACATTGAGACAAAAGAAGAAACTGCTGATAACCAGCAGTTTCTCCTTTTGTCTCAATATTTTCTATGCCATATTTTACACAAATCCTATCTTTAATAACATCCCTTTTGTCATTTGGGGCAGTTTTTGAAGTGGATCACCCTAAAATTTTGTCGTTTGGGAAAGGGTTAAAGGTGTTCCAAGTGCAGATAGATAAGGACATGTCTTCATTAGCTCACCTGAGCACGAAGTGCTCAAGGTGAGCTATTGTGGTCACTTTTTGTCCGTCGTCCGTCTGTCTGTCTGTCTGTCCGTCTGTCTGTCCGTCCGTCCGTCCACAATTTCGTGTTTACACTCTAGCATCTACAAATATAAGCCAATCTTGACCAAACATGGTCAAAACATGTATGGCCATAAGATCTCGGATGAGTTCGATTATGGGTCAGATCGAACTAGAAAGTCAGGAGTTATCTGCCCTTGAATGCGAAAAATACTTAGTTTTGACATTGTTTACACTCTAGCATCTACAATTATTGATCAATCAAGACAAATCTTGGACATAACATTGCAGACCATAAGATCTCGGATGAGTTCGATTTTCAGTCTGATCTGACCAGAAAGACGAGAGTTATGTGCCCTTGAATTTGACAAAATTGCCATTTTCGACTGATTTTGACCTTGTTTACACTCTAGAATCTACAATTATTCATCAATCAAGACAAAACTTTGACACAATGTTTTGGACCATGAGATCTGGGATGAGTATAATTTTCAGTCTGATCTGATCAGAAAGTCCATAGTTACTTGCCCTTGTATTTGACAAAATTGTCATTTTTGACTGTTTTCGACGATGTTTACACTCTTGAATCTACAATTATTGATCAATCAATCCAAAACTTGGACACATTATTGGGGATCTTAAGATCTCGGATGAGTTTGATTTTCAGTCTTATCTGATCAGAAAGTTGAGAGTTATGAGCCCTTGAATTTGACAAAATTGCCGTTTTTGACTTGTTTTCTACCTTATTTACAAACTAGAATCTACAATTTTTGACCAATCAAGACAAATCTTGGACACAAGGTTGGAGACCATAAGATCTCAAATGAGTATGATTTTCAGTCTGATCTGACCAGAAAGATGAGAGTTATGTGCCCTTGAATTTGATAAAATTGCCGATTTTGGCTGTTTTTGACATTGTTTACACTCTATAATCTACTATTATTTATCAATTAAGACAAAACTTGTTGAACACAATGTTTGAGACCATAAGATCTTGGATAAGTTTGATTTTCAGTCCGATCTGATAAAAAAGTGGAGAGTTATGTGCCCTTGAATTTGATCAAATTGCCGTTTTCGGCTGCTTTAGACCTTGTTTACATTCTAGAATCTACAATTATTGACCAATCAAGACAAATCTTGGACACAATGTTGGATATCATAAGATCTCGGATGAGTTTGATTTTCAGCCTGATCTGACTAGAAGGTCGAGAGTTATGTGCTCTTGAATTGGCAAAATCACTGTTTTCGGCTGTTTTTGACCTTGTTTATACTCCAGAATCTACAATTATTTATCAAACAAGACAAATCTTGGACACAATGTTGGACACGATGAAATCTTGGATGAGTTTGATTTTCACAATGTTATTGACCATAAGTTCGTTTTCAGTCTTAAAGTCATAAATATTTTTTGAATTGAAGAAAAGTTTTGCTTATATAATTTTGGTTCAGGTGAGCGATATAGGACCATCATGGTCCTCTTGTTATGATTGTTGAGGCATGTTTTCTCTGCTGCAACTTGCTTTACCTTTCCTGCAAAGAACAACAATAACAACAACAACAACAAAAAAAAAACAAACAAAAAAAACCCCTTGTGTCAAGAAGTGTGGAGAACTGCCCAGTATTCAAGGCTCATCAGCTGATTAAAGGTGTTCTAAGTGTAGATAGATAAGGGCATGTCTTCATTATGATTGTAGAAGCATGTTTTCTCTCCTGCAAGAGTCGGAATCCTTAGTAAGCTTGACAAATAAAAGAACTTTTCTTACATTTGACTAAAATCTTTCAGTCAAAGATATTTTGTATTTCTTGGGTTTGGCATCTGCTTGCTGATTGCAGCTTCTTAATCTGAATGTTGCATCTTTTGCCCACTGGAAAATTGTTACTGGTGTTGTAAGTGCAGATAGATATGATTGTACCGTAATTATTCTAATAAACGCCCATACTCTAATAAACGCCCATCCCCCAAAACTCAGCTGAAAATATGCGTATTTCTAGCACAATTTAAGCGGGAAAAGGTGATTCTAATAAACGCCCATCCCCCGATTCCAGATTAAAATAATGTAAATTTCATAAACAAATATCCTTTCCAAAAGCAATGAAAGAGAGGAATTCCTATCCCCCAATTACATGTAGTTTACAGTGAGGGAATTTCATTAAAAATTCGCATTTTACAGTCCTTGAAACAAAACTTTGCAAACTTTTACTTCAATAACTTCGAGTCCATGAATTGTGATTTGATTCAAATGTTTTGACTAACAAAATTGGAATACCTCTAATAAACGCCCACCCCCAACTTTCCTATCGAGCACTTTTCAAATAAACGCCCGGGCGTTTATTAGAATAATTACGGTATATGCATATTTTCTTGCTCTTCATTATCTTGTAGAGGCTGCACTCTGTGTTTATCTGCACTTGACCATCTGCTTGCTACCAGTTAATAGGAAATTAATGAACTTTTTTTGAGTTGGCAGCTTAGAATGAGCTTTCTTGTTACTCATCAACAGAAAAGAAAGGTTTTGACTGTTTCCCAGACAGACTTTTAGATTGGTTGAATAAGAAGGCCTATGCTCATGTGAAAGAAAGATAAAAAATAAAAGAAACTGTTGTATGTGCTGGCCTGTAGGAAGCAATTTTATATTGCCAGGGGAGGGGGCTCAAGCTCCTGTGTTTGAATATGGGGTTGGTGGTTGGTGAAATTAGATTTTCTTTAAATTTTCGGTGTAAAATAAGACAAATTAGGCATTTTTGGGCAACTTTTAGGGGGCTTAGAACTTTACATTGTTCCTTTGTTGGTGGACCATGACCATAGCACATCAGTCTCTCACCATTGAGGTCCCAAGTTCATCCCCTGCATTTGCAAAATCCTTTCTGACATTTGTGTCCAATGGTTGGATAATCGTTAGCCTTTGCATGCAAGTAGCTGGAGGTTCTGTAAGGAAGTTGTGGTAGTATTAACCCTTTCCCAAACAAGACCTGGTTTTGATGTCCCTAATGGAAATGGCTTGGGAAAACATTGAAACAAAAGGAGAAACTGCTGATAACCAGCAGTTTCTCCTTTTGTCTCAATATTTTCTATGCCATATTTTACACAAATCTTATCTTTACTTACATCCATTTTGTAATTTGTGGCAAATTTTAAAGTGGATCACCCTAAAATTTGGCTGTTTGGGAAAGGGTTAAGAGAAGACCGTAGAAGTGTGGGTGTTTTCTCTGAAGCTTGAAACTATTGGAGGCTTAAAGGTGACCTTTGTAACTGATATGATTACATAATGTGTGAGAGAATAATGATTTATTTTTGTAAAGGTAACAACTATGTTGAAGCTAATGTTAAGCTATATGACCTCAACATCTGTTAAACTTGTCTGATGCCTGAGAACTTGCCAATCTTTTCGTAAAGATTGTCTGTAGATACTTTTTTTGTTTTTCAAAATATTTTGTCTATGAAAAGAAAGGTGTCTTGTTTGTTTCCTTTCTTGATTCATCAATCTTTTATCGGATCAAATATTTTAAGATTGGTTATGCAATATTGAAAGGGGACAGGGGCGTAGCTATGTTTACCAATGTGCGTACAAATCAGCCCTGTAAGTATGGGCATGGTGCGAAAATTTTCAGTTAATTTTTTTCCAGAAATGAACAAATTAAAAAATATGCACAAGGTTACGTAACAAAACGTGGTCATTTAAAAGGCCCAACAACGCATCTGGGGCCATGGCCATAGCGCAGTTTGTAGCGCATCAGACCATTGACTCTTGTGCAGAACAGCGGCAAAAATCCTTTGAAGTGACATTTCATTCAGATTTCAATTTTTATGCTCCCCGAAAAATTTCGGGGGAGCATATAGTCGCCATGCTGTCCGTCCGTCCGTCTGTCCGTCCGTCCGTGTGTCCGTCCGTCCACAGCCAGATCTCAGCAACCCTTGGGCCAAATTCAATGAAACTTCACATGTGGACTCCCTGGGATAATCCTTAGGTACCTTTTTCTCCATTTCTCAATTCAAGGCTGCATCATGGAAAAAGGGGCCTTAATGTAAAAATTAGTTTTTCTCTAATTTCTCTTCATCTAATGGGCAGAATTTAATGAAATTTTGTAATTTTGTAATTTGTGAGATGTTCTAGATCATAATCTATAAATAATGTGTGTACAAAAAATCCATCATGGGAAAAGGGGGCTTAATTTATGATAGTTTTTATTTTGTGACAAACACTTATTCGGGGAGCATAATCCGTCTGTGACGGCTCTTGTTTAAAGTATGTTTTGATGCCAAGATTGGTTTTCATAATAAGTATAAATGCTATTTGTTTTTTTAAGTTGTTGCTGATAAGCGAGAAACACCCATTTAAAGATAAGACAGAATCGACAAATTCCATATAAATCCAAACTGTTGTCCACAACAATTGGTTAAATTTTAACACAAAAATATATATTTCTCGTAATCGGCGCAACATTTTGGCTTGAAATTTTCAGAATTTTTTTAAGGAAATATGCTCTTTCAGATAACAATAAAAGTAAAATTTATTACAAAAATTCTGAAATGTCTCTTTAAAACATTTGTCTCCCACGTACCAATGGTTGGATCATTGTAAATCTATGTTAAAATTTTAATCCTTTCCCAAATTACAAAATTTTAGGGGGATTCAATTCAAAAGCTGTTGCTGACAAAATAGATGTTGATAAAGAGGGGATTTGTCAACAATATAGCACAGAAAATATTGAGGCAAAAGGAGAAACTGCTGGTTATCAGCAGTTTCTTCTTTTGTTTCAATGTTTTCCCAAACCTTTCCTATTAGGGACGTCAAAGCCAGGTCTTGTTTGGGAAAGGGTTAAACTCATTCCCACATAATGACACTTTTTGATGCCTCATAAGGGCAGATCCAGGATTTTTTTCCAGGGGGGGGGGGGGTCCAAGCCCAAATGATGGCTTAAAATGTGATAAATATAGTTGCTTTTCAACGAAAACCTCCTAACTGCAGCCTGGTTTAAGCTGCAGTTATGAGATTTTCATTGAAAAGCAGCAATATGTAACATTACACTAAAGTTTTATGGTCAAAATTAATTTTTCGGCCAATCCCAGGGGAGGTCCCGACCCCCTGACCCACCCCCCACCCACCCTCTAGATCCGCCTCTGCCTCATACGATGCTTCTACCAAGAAAGACCAACTACAGTCTGTAAGATGCCATTCTCTTGAAGTTGTTATCTGCAACATCTTTTGAATTTGAACAATGCAGTCTTAATTTTTAGCGAGCCGGGACTTTATGTCCGGGGAGCTAATGTCACAGCCCTAGTGTCGGCGTCGCGTACCGTCCCGTCCCGTCGCGTCTTCACTTGAAAAACTTTAACCTGGTCTATATCTCAGGCACTATTAGAGATACAGCCTTGACATTTCATACATGGATACATCTCGACAAGACCTTTCATTTGGGACCATGACCTTTGACCTAGTGACCTTGACCTTGGAGTTTGACCTACTTTTGAAAAACTTTAACCTGGCCTATATCTCATGCACTATTATTGATAAAGCCTTGATATTTCACACATGGATACCTCCTGTCAAGACCTTTCATTTGTGACCTTGACCCTTGATCTTGTGACCTTGACCTTGGATTTTGACCTACTTTTAAAGAAATTAGCTGTTTTTGTGACAAGCTCCCGTATAGGCGAGCTACGTTGTCCGTGGACAACTCTTGTTGCTGTTTGGGAATGGGTTAAGAATCGTTAAAACTGTCGTGAATTTTATGCAAATTTCGGGAAAGGGAATGCCTTTCAAAAAATCGGATTTTTCCGAAATAGTTTGAGTTATGTAATCTAAAGGGTTACAGGTATCATTAACATTTTTGTTGCGCTTCATTTGCTGACTTTATCTGAACTGGGAACATTGGTATGAAAAACAGACATGAAAAAAACTGAAACTTGCTCCAAATGCAGATATCTTTTACCAAGAGAAAGTTACAGAAATATTTTTACTCACTGTCAAACAATGAAAGTGGATTTCCTAAATATGGACTAATTCACTCGAAGAATTCAGCAATATTTACCATGGTGTGTATAAACAAAGGAAACTTTCAGGAATGATTGCATTTCCTTATTGTAGTCATTTAGGGTGAGTTCAGATGGATCTCGGTATCGATCTTAGTTCACCCGAGTCCCACTCGAACGACCTCGGTTTCGATACTAGTGACGTCATTTTAACCTTTTGACCTCGATGCTTCTAATCCTGGGTCAGGCCGGTGTTACTCGGATTCCAAGATGGCGTCTTGCAGCAAATCGGAACAGTAAGTTTTAAAAAAATTCTTTCTTTTACTCATAAATTGGCTTTATTCTTGTAAAAATTGCGACTTTGCAAGGGTTTATCGTGTTTGTTAACCGAATGAAGGCATGCCAGCTTAATATTTTCTTTTGGAGCGATATTTTGGCATGATGAAAGTTGTTGAACGTGTGCGACCACAAATGCATGTTCGTGAACCAAATGATTTTTTTTTAAATTCCAAAGTAAAAATAAAAAAGACCACTGCTGTGTTATAAGCTACGAATCTGCATTGATTTGTAACTTAACCAGTAGATCTAGTAAAACAACAAAATTCTAGACCGGTTCAAAACAAGAGATTTTGATTTTTAATGTTAATTTGCATATACAATAAATACAAAGGAAACATTGAGGGAAGAGAAGAAAATGCTGTTTACCAGCATTTTCTTTCTTTTCGCAATATGTTTTCAAGGGGATACTTAGGTTGGACAAATCCTAGCCGAAATTGCCACATCAGGAAATGACCTTGTCCTATTTATTCCTAATTAGACTAGTGAATAACTCCATCAGATATCAAAAATGATCTTGTATGCAAAATATATCTACTAATTGTTGAGTTTATTTTGTTCGTTAAACCTTAGTTTGCCCACTGTTGCAAAACCAGTCTGTGCCAAGCCTCAATAGCTCAGTTGGTTGTGTTGCTGACTCACATTCAGCAAAACAATGCAGTGGCGGATCCAGAGGGGGTTCGAGGGGTTCAAACAAACCCCTCTATGGCCTGATTATTTCATTTTCATGCAGAAATACAGTCAAACTTGTGTAAACACAGGAAACGAACCCCCCTAGCTGTATATTTGAACCCCCTTCGCAGAAATCCTGGATCCGGCACTGCAAGGGATCCCAATAAGTTGCTGGTTCAAAGCCTGGCTTGGCCAACTTTCTTTTCGGTGTTTTATGAGTCCATGTCACCCGATTCATTCGGCTTTCACCAGTGGACTTTGTCTATGCGATAAATCAGTCAGTTTCTTGGAAAGAAAGTTGTGTGTGGCATGGGTGAAGACATACCAGGACCGCATGATAGGTGCACGGAACATCGTGATATGACTGAAATATTTTTTAAAACGGCGTTAAACCCAATCAACCAAAACCAGCCCCCAGCATTGGAAAAGAGACTTGATCTATGCATTTCTTAGTCAATTGCATCCCTCACCACCTCACCACCACTACCGGAAAGTATTGAAAACATTGTTTTTGAGCCCAGCAAACCTCTGTTAGAAAAAGCGTTTTGTGAGAATATGAAACTGACATGATCAAAAGCTTATGTTTATTTTTCAGAAAAGCCTTCTTGCTGAAACTTAAAATAGATGGGAAGGAGGTGGTCGTAAGTGTCACCCCAGACATAGTTCAGGCCTTGAACTCTGAAGGTACATTTCAAGCTGCTCATATTTTAACCCTTTCCCAAACAAGACCGGGTTTTGACATCCTTATTAGAAAAGGTTTAGGAAAATATTGAAGCAAAAGAAGAAAATGCTGATAATCAGCATTTTCTCCTTTTGTCTCAATATCTTCTGGGCTATAACATACTTATTTTCTTTTTTAAGTTATGATTTATTTTGTTGTCTGCAGCTCCTTTCAAATTGGACCAGCCTAAAATGTTGTCATTTGGGAAAGGGTTAAAAATCTAAAAAAATTTAGTAATTCAACAAAACACATTTTTTTGTGAAGTCAATTAGTATCATTCGTAAATGCTTGTGCACTAAGCTCAATAGATGTTTGGTGAAATTTATTATAGCATCCTACTCATTGAACTGCATATAACTCTTCTACTCTCTTGCATGTATTTATTTGATTTAAAAAAACAACATTTTATTTCCTTTCAGATGCAACAGTCAGACATTTTGCGTACGAGTATGTTGCAAACCAAATGAAAAAAGACCAGCAGCAGCTGCAACCAGGTAGGACAATATGCTTATACAGGAAATACTTTTACTCATTCAATGAAAGCTGGTGTGGGAATTGTTTGGAAAAAAGATTTGAAATGTTTGTTTTCCTGCTTTAATTCCAGTACATAGATCTTCAGTGTTCATATTATCATGATAATCAGCGACCAAAATGACTGTTGAAACAATGATTGTACGAGTTAGGAATATGAATATCCACAGTGTAATGAAGAAATGAGTTGTAACTTGCAAAAAGCCACCTAGTGGTAATTGTGCCTTGTGCAGAATTTGCGCATCAACACTGTTGGATAATGGCTCAGATCTGTCAAACAAAAGTCTGGTGTTGCATTTATGTCTGACATAGTATTTCTTAGGGTTCCTTAGGACAGTGTGGAATCCTGATCAGGCTGCATGTCGGCCATGCTGGTAGCAATGGTCATGAAGACTCATGTCTCAACACCTGTTATTCCCATGCTTTGGACAAGTAAATCGAAAACATAATGTACACTTTAGACAGAGGTCCAGATTACAATGAATTTCGGTTACCATAATTTTCATTTTCCACCTAAAGCCTATACTAAGACCATTCTTTATAATTGTCTTTGTGAGATGATTCTAGTGAATGGTTATATAGTTTGGGTTGAAAATTTGACAGTAAGCAGTTTTTATGCCCCAGCATTTAAAGATTGGGGGCGTATTGTTTTAAAGCTGTCGTCTGCAAAACTTAACCTTACTCATTTTTTATATTATTTTAGATATAAGGTTCATATTTGGTATCTAGGTACTTGCCTAATGATGTGCATCTGGTTGGGGTCTTATGTCTAAGGTCAAGGTCAAATATTGACCTTTTACCAGTGAAATTCCAATCAAACCTTAATCAAACATACCATTTCCTATTTCTTCTATGCCCATTATCTCGGGGGCTCTGCCATAAAGATAAGACAACCTAGTATCAAGCTTGGATGATTTGTCATACATGTATAACAGTGTTTGATTGCTTACAGGTAACTGCAGTGCCACAGCTGATGCAAACAACAACATTGGAACTGCATGTCCTATGAGTGACCACTCGTCAAACCTAAACGAGACTGAACTGTGCCAAAGTCAGGTACATAACATTTTGTGGTTCACCTATTTTTATGGCAACAATATTGACAAAATTGCAATTGATATTTCTATAATGGCAAAAAGAAGTTTTTAGCTCACCTGAGCACAAAGTGCTCGAGGTGAGCTATTGTTATCACTTTTTTTCCGTCGTCCGTCTGTCTGTCTGTCGGTCCGTCTGTCCGACCGTTCACAATTTGGTGTTTACACTCTAGCATCCACAAACATTAACCAATCTTGATCAAACTTGGTCAAAGCAATTATGGTCCTAAGTTCTCGGATGAGTTCGATTAACCATAAAGTACTGAGTTATCTGCCCTTGAATGTCAAAAAAAAGGCATTTTTTGACTTTGTCTACACTTTACAAATATTGGCCAAACTTGGACAGAATATTAACAATCTTAATATCTCAGACAAGTTTGATTTTCAGCCTGATTGGAATTGCACTTTGTGAGTTATCTGCTCTTGATTTTGACAGAATTGACATTTTCTACTTTGTTTTCACTCGAGCAACCACAAATATTTATCAATCAAAACAAAACTTGGACTGAATATTGTTGACCATAAGATCTTGCCTGAAATTACAGTTACAGTTTGATGATCAGTCACTGAAGTCACATTTCTAATTCTGAGAGTAAGCATAATCAGAGATTATTTTTTATAGTGGTAACGTTAACTTAACAAAATAATTTAACACCAGATAATGAAGTATTTCCCCAAAAATGAAATAAAGAAAGCAGCCATAAAAATAACACTAGTACATGTATGTCATTGTAGGTTCACATCTGGAAGGAAGATGAGGAAAAACTGCTACTAGACTTGAGATTGGGAAAAGACGCCGACTTCAATTCTGCAAAAAGTCACGAAACACTTTGGGCTCAAATTACGTCAGAACTTCTAGAAAATGGTGTCAATGTTACTAAATTACAAGCGCGAAACAAATTCAAGTGTTTGAAAAAAAAGTATAGGGAAATTGTTGATGAAAATGGGAAAACGGGGAACAGCACACACAAGTGGAAGTACTTTGAGTTATTTCAGGATGCTTATGGACATAAAACCTCAACAACGCCAGCATCTACATTTGATAGTCATGCAGTCCTAAATGAAAAAAAAAGTGCTCAAGCTCCTCCGAAGGGTATACCATCAGCAGGAAAAAGAAAACGCCAGAGTGTCGATCGTGTCATTGAGAAAATTGATGAAACTAATACAAATCTCCTGAAGGAAATGCAGGATGAGCATCAGCAGAAAATGCAAAGAATGGATCGGTTTCTGGACATTTTTGAGAAAAGTGTGGGTAATAAAAACAATAATTGAAGGACAGTTATATGGTCTACGGACTTTGAAGTTACTGAGTTAAGACTGTTATTTTTCAAAGGAAGCTTTATTGAGTTTGATGTTACAATAAGAGTTTATAATTAAGGGAAATTATAAGTGTTGACTGATGTTATTGTTTAAAGTGACATTTCACATTTATTTCATTTTTTAAAGTATGTCTTGATGCAAAGATTGTTTATTGTAATGCGTAGAAATGCTATCAGTTTTTTGAAGTTGTTATTTATAAGCTAAAAATATGCCTTCAAAGTTGAGACATAAATGACAAATTCTATATAAATCTGAACTGTTGTCCACAACAATTTGTTTACTTTTAGCACAAAAATATACTTTTAGCACAAAACGTAGTTCTATTGCAGATTTGATTGGTTACAGATGGACATTCATTGATTTGGTTCTAACAAATAAATCTATTAAACTAAAATTTACAATAATATGAATGAAATATGTGAGAAATGGAAGAAAAAATTCTAGGAAAAACTTGGAAAATGATTGATAGTGATTTCGTACTTAATAATACAGTCATGCTTGGTTGGATATATACATGCTATAGTTCTATGGCAGATTTGATTGATGAGAGACCTTCATTGATATGATTCAAACAAAGAACCAGTGCAAGAAAGTTTTAGATTTAGGGTTCATTTATAATGATATAAATTGTAAAAATGTTGATCAAGAAATGACATCAAATCAAAACCTTGGAAAAAAAATGAAAAAAAAAAAATGATAGTGAGTTTTGAAAAAATTGATGGCGATTTCTTGCAAAGATAGTCATGCATGGTTAGATATAGATGCTTTTCAACAAAAACCTCGTAACTGCAGCTTGTTTTAAGCTGCAATTACGATGTTTTTGTTGAAAAGCAACAATATCTACATGTTGTTCTATGGCATATTTGATTGATGGGAGACCTTCATTGATTTGATTCAAACAAAGGACTACTGCAGGCAAAGTTTTATTTATCCATTACCATTGATCAGATTCAGCCTGTTAAAAGCAGCAAGATTTTGCAGATAGATAGATAAATGATAATTGCTTTAACCCTTTCCCAAATGGCAAAATATTGGAAGTTGTTGCAAACAAGAAATTTAATATTGATGAAAATAGAATTTGTGTAATTCTAGCCCAGAACATTTCCACCTTTTTGCTCTATATTTTCCCAAAATTTTCTACAAGAGGGGCTGAAAAGAGAAAGGACATTATTAAGGTTATATTAATATGCCTGATTGAATTTTAATTGATCAAAATATAACAAAGAATTGTCTAACTGATAAGGTAATATTAATATGCCTGATTGAATTGTAATTGATGAAAATACAACAAAGAAGTGTCTAACCGAAAGCTGTTACTTTGTTGCAGCTGTTGAAATAAATGTTTTAAAATTGAAATACAAATATGTGAAATATTGAAGGTTTAAAAAAGAAATATTTATGTAACCTTTTCCCATAAAACAAACTTTTTTCAATTTGAAAGCTGCTGTAGACGACAAAGTGGGTGTTGCTAAAAGTAGGATTTGTATACAACGAATATAACAGAGAAAATATTTAGGCAATAGGAGAAAATGCTGGTTATCAACTGATTAAATGTTTTAAAAAAATGAAAAAAGTACAGAATTTGAACAAAATTAAGCTGATCTTATAATTATCTTGCTGAAAATAGAAAACATGATATTTTCAGAGTTTATCTGATATTTCTTCCAGGTAAAAATTTAAGATAACTAGGCAATTCTAGAACTCAAAGACACCTGGAAATTTTAATTGACCCTTTCCCAAACAACATAATTTTAGGGTGGTACAATTTTAGATTTGCTGAAGACAACAAAATGGATGCTGATAAATACCATAATACTGACAATATTGAGACAAAAGGACAACAGGAGAAAATACTGATCTTCAGCATTTTCTTCTTTTGCCTCAATGTTTTCCCAAACCTAAATTCTTATGGACGTCAAAACCAGGAATTTCTTCCAGGTAGAAATTTAATATAGCAAGACAATTTTAGAACACTGAAACACCTGGAAATTTTAATTTATCCTTCTGGATTTGATAACCCATTACCAGGCAATGAATTTATGAAATTTAAAAATTGAGAACATCATTAGGGATTGGTAATTTGAACAGAATACATGTGTAATACCCCCCTCCCTTGTAGCAAGTTCTGCATTTTCTGCATTTTAACTTATTTTTGTTCCAATTTTCAATATATTTATAATTCAACTTATATACCCCACAAAACAATGTTCTATCCTCAGTTATATACATTTGACACTTGTTATGTAGACATATCTCTGCTTCTTTTGTGGCGGGGTCATTTAAGTGAGATTTCTGGTTAAAGTTGAAGTGAAAATTGGTCCCGTTCTCATCAATGGACAACAATTTCAAGTGGATTTTACATTTCATAATCTCTCATTGCAAAGAACATTGTAGGAAATGAAGAAATAACCTGTCACATGGAATTTCTTCATTTTCCACAATGTTTACCCAAGCCATTACCTCATGAGGTGTCAGAAGGTGTCTTTATGTAGGAATTGGTTAACTTGATGGTTTATATATATTCAAATTGATATTGATGTGTATTGTGGCTTATCAGTACACAGATACATGGATAAGATAGGGTGTGAAATATCTAGTTTGTATGTGGCAATCATGTCCAGAGGGGGAAATCACTTGTTTGTGTTACTGCTTGTTTTGTAACCTTAAGGCCTGGTCGTATTCACCATTTTGCGTCCACATCACTGTAGGAGCACATCTAAAACAGGAGACTCATGCAGTATAATTTTGGACATGATGTGGATGCAATATTAGCGCGGAATCATGTGACTGGGCCTTTACATTTGGAAATGTGCTGTCTGATCTTCGTATACACTGCCTGCCCATTCTAGATTTTCAGGGATCAGAAGAACATGTGGACAATCAGAGTTAGCATCGTTGTGTGGGGAATCGCATTATAATCTGGGGTCAAAAAGAAAGGAATTTTAGCGCTCATATCAAGATTTTCACTAGGTTCGAAGCAGAGGTGTGAAAACTTCTGGACTGTTCAGGGTGGATTTTAGTAGTAATGATGGTCTTTTTGCCTGTATCACAACAGGAAATCATAGAAGTTGATTGATTTACTGACTGATTGATTTACTGACTAATTGAATTACTGATTGATTTACTGACTGATTGATTTACTGATTTATTGATTGATTTATTTACTAATTGATTTACTGATTGAATGATTAAGGTTTAAACTGAAATTCAACTTCATGTCTACTGGTTCACCAAACCATGTTATTCTGGCATTAAAGGTGTTTTACCAGTACAAATACAACATTTCGTCACTTTTCAACAATAACCTCGTTACTGCAGCTTGTTTGAAGCTGAAGTTACAAGATTTTCGTTGAAAAGCAGCAATTTATGAAATGAGCAAACATTGCATCTCCCTGTGGGCACAAATGCCATGCACTAAATACATTTTTCATATCATGATATCTTCACCTATCTTATCTCTTTATCTATTATCTGTCATGTCAAAGGGCACATCAATTTGATTTTGTAAACATACAACACGGTGGGGAATCATATGACACCACCAACAACAATAATTTATTGCAGGAAATCTTCAATAATGTGACAGATTTGAATTTGGTTTGAAGTATATCTCAAAATAAGTGACCTGGCAGAACATCTCAATTGATTATCCTGGGCTGCTCTGTCAGGTCATTTATCGAGAGCTATAGGGAACTTGTAAATATGTAATGAATTTTCTAAATGTGTTGGATAAAAACGTTATTGATAACCGAACAAGATTTTGTTTAGTTGTCAATAACATCTTAATCATGTACTGTTTAAAAGATCCTGCACATCCAGAAAACCCCTGGTGTTTCTTTCTTCTCTATTTCAAACTAATATGAATATCAGTTTTGTGTTATCAAAATTAAAGAAGACTTTCTGCCATCATTGTTGGTGTGTCACATGATTTTCTGCCTTGAATTAGGAAACTTTTAAAAACAATTGGGGCAAATGAACCTTTGTATCTTGGTGTCGTACATCTGGGAAACAGTTGGACAATCTATTACATCATTCTTGCAACAGCCCGATTATTTCGAAAGTAGCATAAGTGCGTCTGTAGAAGGAAATTTAATGTTTGAGGAAGGAAATGCCCCATTATAGGACAAATTTGGCCCTCTTCAACTTTAAAGGACTTTTACACTTAGTGACTTAAGTATCAATTTCTGGTTTTCCTGTTTAGAATATGATCCATTAGCCCTTTCCTAAATTATTCCACCGTTCTTCTCTTCCCTGAATAGCAATGAATTTGTGCTAAAACCAGACTGGGTCTATAGTTGTCTTTTGATAAATTGACAGTGTTGTTATTAAATCCAGGCCCGCAGGAAGTGATTTTATATTGGAGGGGCTGAAGGCCCTGTGTCTGAATATTATGGAGCTAAATTGGATTTTCCTCAAATTTCAGCGTAAAATAAGGACAATTGGACATTTTTGGCCAACTTAAAGGGGGCTAAATAGGGAGGGCTAAGCACCCGTCCCCCCCCCCCCCCGCCCCCCCCGCCCCCCTGTTCCTACGGGCCTGAAATCTCGTACCTACAGCTTCATGATCAATCAAGCCATAGTTAGGTTTTAGAATGACACTGACAAGTACTATATTGTTTTCCGAAATTATTTCACAGCTTTCTTGATAAAATTGAACCACATTGACTTGAATCATTTCCAAGCAATGTCTGATTTTGATGTCTTTAATAGAAAGAGCTCTTGGAATGATTGTGAGAAAAGAAGAAAATATGATAAAAAGGAGAAAATGCTAAGGAGTGCTTTTCCATCAATTATTCTTTGCAAAGCTTTGTCACACTAAAGGTCTCAAAGCCAGTATTTTATTGTTTCACAAAGGAATAAATCAATTCTGCGTGGGTTGAAAATTGGTTGATAATTTTGCAAAATGTATTGTGAAAGAGCGCAACTCAATAAATAAGCGCAGCATCTAGAAACGGGGGTGTCTTTACCAGTTTAGATAATCATGGATTCAGATCAGCCTTTGTTGAAGTTTAACCCATTACCAAACGACAAAATTTTGGACTGTTCCAAATTCAAAGATGATGCAGACAACAATTTCAAGTTGAGAAAATTTAAAATATTTTGGTCTTTTTTGGAAGAAAACATTATGGGAAATGAAGAAATTGCTTGTCACAAGCAATTTCTTCATTTTCCACAATGTTTTCCAAAGCCAATATCTTGTGAGGAGTCAAAAGGAGTCACTGTGTGGTAATGGGTTAAGCCTGATCTGGATTCACACTGCTGTCTGACAGGTCCAACAAGACCCGAGTTTGATGTTCCTATTTGAAAAGGCCTGGGGAAACATTGAGGCAAAAAGAAAAAGCATTTTCTTTTGTCTCAAATTTTCTGTATTTCAATTTACACAAATCCAATTACTATTTTTGTCCATTTCATTGTCTGCAGCAGCTTTCAAATTGAACCATCCTAAAATTAGCTTGAAAGGGTTAAAGCTGCATGAATGTGCAGCCTGATCTGGATTCATTTTTGTCTTAACCCTTTCCCACACATTGACGCTTTTTGACGCCCCACAAAATAAAGGATTTGGAAAACATTGTGGCAAATGAAGAAACTGCTTGTGACAAGCAATTTCTTCATTTCCCACAATGTTTTCTACCCCAAAAATCATAAAATTTTGAGATTTCATCACATTGCAATTGTCGTCTGCAACTTCTTTCAATTTGGACAAGCTTAAAATTTTGTCGTTTGGTAATGGGTTAATGGCAATCAGGGACCTTTTTTCTAGATCATCACCATATCCAATGTGAAAAAAATATCTCCCATTCACAAATATTGTGCAAGCTAGAAAGCTCTGTATTTTATTGATTTAGAAGTCTGGGGCTCCGAGAAACTCGAAAGCTCTAAAAATCCTAGCGTCGTCGCTCTGTCTGGCAGATGAAAATATCTGAAAATATCGCGTCAAGGAAATTCTGCGTTTTCCGGATGTATTGAATAATGTGTGGATGGAGTTTTTTTTCTGGGGAGAATTGATAAAAATTTTCCGAAGAAGAATTTATTATTTTCTGTGAGTGTGTGTATGTGTTGGAATTTTGAAGTCTGGTTTTTTCTTTTTTCTGCCAGTTTAATTTTGGAATTGTGGAATGTGTGTCTGATTTGGCAGGAAAGTACTATTAACCATTTCCCAAATGGCATCTTGTTAGTCTTGTCCAATTTCAAAGATGCCCCTGTTAACCCTTTCCCAAACATCAAATTTAAGACTTCTCCAATTTCAAAGGAGCTGCAGAAGGCAAAAATCCTGTCTATAAAGAAAGAACTTGTGTAAAATGAAGCCTAGGAAAATGCTGATGCAAATGAATTAATATGTATGTCAAAACCAGGTTTTGTTTGGGAGAGGGTTAATTGTTGATGTTATTTTACAGCTTGCGATAAATGACCTGGCAGAGCATCCCTAGCTAGGGATGCTCTGCCAGGTCATTTATTATTAAGAAACGGTAATAGGAAGTTATTAGTTATTACTCAGGATGTTTCTGAATGTTTATCATGATTGCATACTTTGATATTTCCAGCCACATAAATCCAGGGCTAGAGTAACACATGAAAGAACTAGAATAACACATGAAAGAAGGGGCAGCAATTCTAAAATATGTTTCAATTTTAGAAGGGTAGAGCATGTAATGTTCCATGTTGGATTATTTTGACAGCTTGACTGAAAGATCCTGAAACCCAGTTGCTTTTTCACCCTTAACTTTTCTCTATGATCGTTTGTACAAAGATATTGTTATGCTGAATGTCTGTTAATTAATCATATTTGATTATGATTAAGATTTGAACCTTGGTTGTGGCAGAGATGAAAATGCATCTTTTCTATGTTTAAAAGGAATAAAGATTAGTCATATGGAGCTAAAATGAATGGATATATGCAAAGTTAGTAAACAGTTAATCCAATTTTGTGTTAAAGGGGGGTAATTTGATACATTGATAAAGGCACTTGACTTGTCATGATGCTTGGTTGCCGTGGCAACAGAGAGCAAAGTTTTAATCTTATCTGATAATCTGGGCTATGTGATAGGCCCCCTGAAGAGATTTAGGATGGTGCTAAATTGAAGGAATTTCACCCAGCCAGAAAGGCTTACAAGCAGGCTAGAGTTACACAACATAGACTGTGTTAGAACGTGTGGAAATTAACACTTTTCTCATGCTGTTCTTTGTGTTGTCTGGAAATATTTGGAGTTATAGAACATAATTTTAGTGTTAGAAGGAAATAATGGTGTGTAAAGATAGGAATTTTATTTATTCAAGGAAATTATTTATCTTGATCAGAAGATTTTGATTTTGAAGTGGGTTCTTGTATGTCTTCATATCTAGTCCACCAAAATTAACCCTGGGCAAATTAATTTTCTTGGGCAAAGTCTGTTAGTTGAGCATCTTAACCTATTACCAGGCGGCTAAATTTTAAACTTGTTCAAATTCAAAGTTATTGCAGAAGTCCATTTTAGGTGATATGAACTTTTTTGGTCTTTCTGTGTAGAAAACATACCCATTAGTCTTGTGGAACGTCAAAAGGCATTATAATGTGGGAATGGGTTAAATTAAGAAACTGTCAGAATTTGGGTCATTACCTATGTAGATGTCCGAGTTAATATTGGAACACTATAACTTGCAAAGTTACTGTTACAGCAAACTTTATTGTCAGTGTATGAGAAACTGTAACTTCGTAAATGATTGATAGGTGTTGCTGCACAAGGTGCATAGTTTGGCAGATATCCTAGCCTTTTTGATGTTGCTAAATGCCATATGTTGTCTTTAATCCTTTGTTTTGTGCGTCAAAAAGTGTCAATGCATGGGAATTGGTTTAATATTGCATCTCTTGCAGTTTGAGCAGTCATAATGTTTGTGCGACAATTTAGCTATAACATCATGGAAATCTTTGACAGTGAATGATTCAGAAATGATTGATAGGCATTTTTGCAGAAGATGCATAGTTTGGCAACTTTCCTAGACATTCAATAAAGGGTTAATGTTGCACTACACCAAATGTTATTTGTAAACCTGTTCCTAAATTGCTAAATGATTTTAGCAGCAAACAAATGGAGGACACATGAGATAGTTTTGCCTTTACCCTTTCCCAAACAAGGCCTGGTTTTGATGCCCCAAATAAGCTTTTGTCGTCTGCAGCAACTTTCAAATGGAAGCAGTCTTAACCCATTTGTGCCTAGCGTCCACTTAAGACGACACTGGGCTTTATCTGTTAGTAGATGCTTACGTATATGTTTATCTCTGGTTCTCATCATTTGTTTGTATTGATTTTCCATCGATAAGCAGGGAAATGCTTATCCATGAGCTCATTAGCAATAAATGTATCAGTAAAAGTGAATATTATAAGAGAAGGGAGTGATTTTTCTGAGAAAAAAAAAAGACTTGAAAATGGGTAGGGGAAAAGATATGTTTGTTTCCTTTATAATTTAATATTTCTTGTTTCATTATTATTCTGTAATGTTCCTCATCTGTAGGTAACTGCAGATACAATTTCCAGAGAAAAATAATATGTTTTCATAGTTTTATAGAAGAATATAATTTTGTCCACTAAAGTGGACGCTAGGACTGAGAGGGTGCCTGTAAATTCTTTGTATAGTAACAATATATTTGTAATTTTATGCAGAAAATATGCAGTAAACGTGGTTGTATCTATGCTGGAAGATGAAGGAAGATATATTAGCCCAATTGTGACCTTGACCTTTGTGAAACAAAAACAATAGGGCACCTCCTTGGGTCAAGGGCAACAACTGAGTAAATTTTTCATGATATTATGTCAACCGGTTTTTGACTTAGAGCACGGAAATTAATTTCAATCAAAGTCAAATTGTGACCTTGACCTTTGACCTTCATGACCCAAAAACAATAGGCACCTCCTTGGGTCATGGGCAACAACTGTCTTAAGTTTCATTGCCCAAGGTCAATAGATTCTTGACTTAGAGCACTGAAACAGATTTTAAACAAAGTCCAATTGTGACCTTGACCTTTGACCTCCGTAACCCAAAAACGTTATGCACCTCCTTGGGTCATGGGCAACAACTGAGTAAAGTTTCATGACCCTAGGTCAAACGGTTCTCGAGTTAGAGCAGGGAAACAAAAAAGGTCTAAGGATGGATGGATGGACGAACGGACGGACAGACAGACAGACATGATGAAACCAATATAACCCCTCTACTTCGTAGGTTGGGGTGTATATAACAAATTGTGCTTGTATATTTGCCAATTTCATGATGGAAACTATAGTTTTAGGGGAAAAGTATAAGATAATTTACATGTACCCATTCGTGCCTAGCGTCCACTTAAGTGGACAATTTTTTTTTGTACAAAATCATACTTTTCCATTGAAATTTCACAAAATTAAAACCTAACTTGTTGTTTTCACACGTGTTTCATTGTTTTCTCTGATTTTTTTCCTAAAATAAAAATTCAGGCATAAGTGGGTTAAAATGTGACATTTGGGAAAGGGTTAATTAAGTGTTTTGTAAGATAAGTCTATGAATAATCTGCACAATGCTTTTAGGGCAATCTAATTATCTAGGTCATGCTGATCCCAGAATATTCCAGTTGCTTTGGCAGGCAGAAAAGAGCAAGACCAGCCTGCACATAAGTGCAGTCTGGCCTTATTCTATACTGCCAATTTCTTCCAATTTAGCATTCATGTTAATATTCTATTTTCCATATATTTTCAGACCGCTAGTTAAGGATGAGTGAGACAGATGTTGTTGACTCGGTGCCTGTCACGAAGGATCCCACTCTATTTAACGGAGAAAATGGATCACACTCGCCTGATTTACAGAACGGTGACGTAGAAAATCCCATCATGGATAAACAAAACGGTATAGATCATGATGGTGAACATTCAGGTGTTAATGGCGATGTCATGGAGCCTGTTAATGGTGGTGTAAACGGACAAATAGTTGACAATGATTTGATGGGAGAGGATGATTTACCTCCCCCTCCTGAGGTTGTGTCAGAATTACCGCCACCCCCGAGTTCCGATTTTCAAGAAGAAGATTTAGCTGAGGATGATAATGTTGTAGAATCTGGAGTTATTGAAAGTGAACCGGAAGTCTTAATTAGTGAACCACCTGTTAATGTTGTTGAGGATTTAATTGATGTTAATGAGGATGTCAACGTAGCTCCTGTTAATGATAATGAGGGTGTTAGTGAAGCACCTGCTGATGTTAACGAGACACCAGTTGTGGATAATATTGAAGTTAAGCCAGCTATGGATATAAGTGATGAAGAACTAGTGTCTGATAGTGGTTTACAAGATGAAGTTGTTGATACAGAAGGTCAGGATAATCAGGTTAATGAAGCTGTAGAGCAGGCAGAAGCTCCTCTTGTAGATTTAGGTGAACCACAACCTGAACTTGTAGATTGTACTGAACTTGTTGGTGAGCCACAACCTGTACAAATTGAGCAAGTGGAGGAGGTACCTGAGGAAGCCCCTGAAGTAGCAGATGTTCCTCCACCACCCCCGACAGAACCTCTAGTACCAGTTAGTTATGAGATGGTGGATGTTGAGATGGAAAATGTTCCAGAAGTACAGATACAACCAGAGCCTGTGGTAGATATGGGGTCATCCGTGGATCCTGAACTATCTGCTGAACAACCACAGGAACCTGAAATACCAGAACCACCTGTAGAACAAGTAATGGAGCAAGTTGTTGATGAACCAGTATCAGATGTAGTTACCCAGGTACAAGAGGAGTCAGTGGTTACAGAAGAAGCCCCTGTAGAGATAGAACAGGAGCCTGAAGTACCAGAACCAGTCCAGGAGGTGTACCAGCCACAACCAGAACCTTTGGAGGTGATCTCAGTTGAGACAGAACCTCTACCAGAAGTACAGCAGATACCAGAGGTCAATGTAACACAAGAAGAGCAAGATGTTCCAGCTGTAGAACAGGCTCAGGTGGGGTATGCTGAGCCTGACATCATTGTGGATAATAAACCAGTAGCTGATGAGCCACCAAGAGAGGCAGTTCCCCCTCCACCCCCTCCACCCCTTGAGGAACCAACACCACCTCCCCCACCACCCCTTGATGAGAATGTCCCCCTGAAACGTGACAGGAAGAGTGGGGGATCCACACCAAACAAACAAAGCCCCAGTAAGGAGATAGTGTCACCTACAGTACAAACAGTAGAATCTGTCACAGAGCCAGTACTCGAGGCTGTGAAGGAACCAGAACCCCCCAGACAGGAAGTGGAACCGGTCATGTCATCACAAATACAGGAACCAGCTGTAGAACGGGTACCAGAAATATCAAGTACCCCTATTGTGGCCCCTGCAGCAGATCTCAGTCCCCCTGGGAGCCCCTCTGTGAAATCAGAACCAGCATTATCAGATGGAGGTCAGGGGGAACCAGTAGAACCCCATACTGCAGTTACACCTCAAGTGTCACAAAAAATCAACAAGAAAAACTTCAAAAATAAGATAAAGTTTGGTGTGGATTTAGTTGAAGCTGCGTTGAAGCAGTTAAGTTTTCTTACCAGTGTGAACAATGAACCAGGTCTATATGAAGAATGGTTATTCAAAAAAGCAATTAGAAGATATGAAGCATTTTGGTTACCCTTGGCAGCCGAGCATAAAAAGGAGAATTTGGCTGCTCCATTAGATATAGAATGGCTGTGGCATTGTCACATGTTAGCGCCGCTTTCTTACGAGGCAGACAGCAAAAATCTTGTCGGAATTGTAGTGGAACATAAACTAATGAGTGATAAAGATCGGACTAAGTCTCTAGAAAAATCAAAGAAGTATTGGTTAGCCAAATATCCCAATGAGCCTTTCGAGATTGATCTTGTTTACAAAGAGAAGGAGCCGAAAGTTGAAGCCCCAGCTCAGGAGGCTCAGCCAACAGAAGCCAATGCTGCTTCAGAAACTCAGGCTGAGAAACAACCTACTGAACAAACTGGTAAGAATTTTCGGTTGGGATTTTTTAAGTTTTTCTGAAATGACAACATTTTTGACTTGTCCAAAAGGAATGCTGTCGCAGTTAACATGATCATTGTTGTTTTCCAAGGTGTAGGATTTAAACTTTGAAGGAAAAATAGAAAATGTCTTTCTTTTCCTCCAAGGTTTTCTATATAAACCCCATTCTAGTTTGGTTGTGAAACGAAGTCACTGTTTGGGAAATAGTTTACCCATTAACACACATAGACACCGTTTGACATCCTAGATGTAAAAGGCTTTTGAAAACATTGTGGAAAATGAAGAAATTGCTTGTGACAAGCAATTTCTTCATTTCCCACAATGTTTTTCACTCCAAAACACCAACAGGAGTTAAATTCCATTCATTTGAAATTATCATCTGCAACATCTTTGAATTTGGACAAGAAGTATTGGTTAGCCAAATATCCCAATGAGCCTTTCGAGATTGATCTTGTTTACAAAGAGAAGGAGCTGGAAGTTGAAGCCCCAGCTCAGGAGGCTCAGCCAGCAGAAGCCAATGCTGCTTCAGAAACTCAGGCTGAGAGTCAACCAGCTCAGGAGGCTCAGTCAACAGAAGCCAATGCTGCTCCAGAAACTCAGGCTGAGACTTTCACTCAAACTCAGCCTGTACGAAATAATCCGGGCGGATTCCAAGCGGACATGAGGCGGATTATTTTGTAAGAGACGGAATTCTATTTTTAGCGAAATATTTAAATTAGTCCGCCTGGAATAAAGTCCGCCCGGATTCCAAGCGGAATTCTATTTTAAGTAACAAAATGAGGCGAAATATTTAAATTAGTCCGCCTGGAATAAATTCCACCCGGAATAAATTCCGCCTGGATTCCTAGCGGAATTCTATTTTAAGTAACAAAATGAGACGGAATATTTAAATTAGTCCGCCTGGAATAAATTCCACCTGGAATAAAGTCCGCCCGGAATCCGGGTGGAATTTATTCCTGGTGGGAAAAAATCTGCTTGGACTTTTTGTCCAAGCGGATTTCTATTTATAGAAGCAAAAGAATATTTACTTCACAATATGTGGGTGGAGAATGGTAAAAATGAACATGAAATAAAAATGAAATTGAATGAAAAGAACACTCACCAATCTTGCATTACTTGGCCTTGCCACTTTGTTAGCTACTTAATATCATGATAATTTTATCACCATAAATGTAAGCATTCAGACAATGAACAGTTTTTTTTCTTTTAAAAAAAAGACAGACAAGCAAAATTCCCTCCAATTTTCTGATGACCTCATGTAATAGACTGGAACAAAATTAGACTGTAGACTGGAAGGTTGGATTTTCAACAAGTTAATTCTTTATCTTATGAACTATATGAGATACAGCTGTGATATTTCACACATGGATGTATTCTATTGAGACCTTTCATTTAGGGTCATGGCATTTGACCTTGTGACCTTGACCTTGAAACCTACATGCATGTTGCAAGAAATCAAATCTGGCCTTTATCTTATACAATATTAGAGATAGAGCCTTGATATTTCACTCAAAGATACATCTTGCCAAGACCTTTCATTTTGGATCATTACCTTTGACCTTATGACCTTGACCTGGAAGTTCAATCTACTTTGAAAGAACTTTGACCTATATCTCATACACTATTGGAGATAGAGACTTGATATTTCTCACTTGAATACATCCTGCCATGACCTTTGATGTTGTGACCGTGACCTTGAAGCTTGACCTAATTTACAAGATCTTTAACACGGTCTGTATCTCACACAATATTAGAGATAGAGCCTTGCTATTTCACTCAAAGATACATCTTGCAAAGACCTTTCATGTGGGATCATGACCTTTGACCTTAAAAATTCAGCCTCTTATGATAGTATACTCAAAGATACATCTTGCAAAGACCTTTCATGTGGGATCATGACCTTTGACCTTAAAAATTCAGCCTCTTCAGTCTTGTGATAGTATTTTTTTTAAGTTTGAAAATTCCACTTCCATTTAATCTCTAAGTTATAAAATTACACCTCATGTAATTGTCAAAGTATGAAAATTCCTGTAGGAAATCAAGATTCCGGGTGGACTTTTATTTTCCAGGCGGAATATGATTACACCAGTCAGGCAGATTTTAATTCAGATTCCGGGTGGATTTTTTTCCAGGCGGATTATCAATTGTCACAGAGGCGGACTTTATTAGAAATTTCCATGTCCGCCTGGAAACATGTCCAAAAAGGTTAAGTCCGCTTGGATTCCACCCGGAATCCACCTGGAGTCCGCCCGGAGTCCGCCAGGAATTTTCGTACAGGCGTCAACCTACTGAACAAACTGGTAAGAGTTTTTAGCTGGATTTGTATGCATCCGTATCGAAAGATTTGGGGTATATCATTTTACTTGTGTCTGTCCGTCTGTCCCTCCGTCTGTCTGTCTGTCTGAAAACTTAATAATGGACTTTTTGGGAGCATTTGTGTTTCACAAACACATCTTGTTTAGTTTGAGATGACAACAGTTTCGAAAAATCCAAATGGAATGCTGTCATAGTCGACAAAATTAATGCTTACTGCATTATGTGCTCCATCTTATAGCTTTCAAAACTTTGAAGGAAAAGGAGAAAATACTGATTATCAACATTTCTTTTCATGTTAAGTTTTATAAGCACTAATTTAGTAGTTGCACAGTGTGTAAAAGTTAAGAAAATTGACTTTTTCAAAGTTTTTTATCTCTGGAGATTTGTAACCATGCAACTAAAATGAAAATTTTGTGTTGCACCATTTGTCGCAATATTTTATAAAATTGTAAAATTGAAATTGTTTAATTAATTTGGAAAAGGAAATAGCTTAAATTTGGTCTTAACTTAAAACCCATTGTTTAATCAGTTATGAAAACATTGTAAATCTCATGTCTGGAAGCAAATGGCTTCAAGCTTAAAATTTTAGCACAATATGATTGCTTCCTGTGATAATAAAGAATATTTGATTGATGGTGAGAAAGTGCCAAACCTTTCACACATACTATTGTGATTATAATCCTATATTGTTGATACTGATCTAGATTGATAATCATGTTCTTATGTTCTCAATCAGATTTCCAATATTTGAATGTTAATTTTCATTGGCTAAAATATTATCTTTGTAATCTTGAATTCTATTGGCTAATTATGATTGTTAAATGCTAGGTATAAAAAGATATGAACATCTTAGATTTTCTGCAATATACATTACGAAGTCAGTAGTTGAAATTAAGTCAGTGAATTTAGAAATTGAACTTCAGAATATGAAATTGTCAGTGCTTGTCTTACTGTAATAATATTGTGATAATAATAATAATAATAAGTGTCCACCAAAATAAAAGAAGATATGAAATTGAACATTGAACTTGTGTTTTATTAATGCGAACTCCACTGCCAAGCGAGATAAACTGAACAGTACCACTGTGGCAAATTGGTCCATCCCCAACCAATAGCCGCCGTGTGCAATGTGAAGCGGATCGAGGAAACAACCCTCGGTCACAGCTTTTTGTGGTGTCAGAATCCGGTGTAATTGACTCGGAACATTGTGAAAATTTGTGAAAATATAAAGTGCATAATATGAAGTGAAAAACGGATATATTGAAAAAGGACAACAGTGAAACATAAATAATCAAGTAAGTTATAAAGAAAGCTGCCTGTTATTAAAATATCAGACTGAACATTATAGAAATCAAAAGATAAATAAGAAATAGTGACCAGAAACATTGTTCGAATAAAAAGTGACCATTGAAGGAGAAAATAAACTTTTCATATAGTAGAAAAACCAAACATAAACCAAACGTAACATTCTTGGTATCATTTACATGTACCAGATTAGACAAACCTAAAACCTACTGGAACCAACCGAACCTCTCGAAGTGAACCAAAACAATCCAGAGTAAACCGAAACAACCATTGTGAGCCAAAACCATTACCCAGGAGCCAACCAAAACCATAACCCAGGAGCCAACCAAAACCGTAACCCAGGAGCCAACCCAAACCATAACCAGAAGACGACCAAACCAATACCAAACCAAAACCAAGAACCAACTTTGATCGTGGAAGATGACATTTCTGTGAATTAAATCTTGAACTTTTAATCATCATATCTATTACATGAATTTTATTGTGCTGTTTGATGACCTGAACTAGGGTAAGTGAAATTTCAACATTTTAGTGCTACATTGTTTCTTTGTTTTTGTTGGAACAGTTGTTATATTTATTTCCTTGTTATTCTTTTATACAGAGCATTATAGCTATTTTTCCCACTACATCTTCAATACAAATTTTGACATCTAAATTTTGTCAAACAAAACCCAGTAAATTGCAAAACCCATTTCCCTAGTTATAGCTAATTGTTGTTATATTCACTTACCAAACAAAATCTATATTTTTACATTTTACACTTGTTATCATTTACATCAAATTCACATTAATTAGAAATGGCTTCCTGGCAATGCTCCAAGCAAAATTGTGCCAAAAATGGTCAAACACCTAACATTAAACCTTCAGTGTCATTGGTCACACAAATGGACAAAAGTTGCAGAGCATACATTCAGTTAGAGTCAAAACAAGTCTCCACCCTCTTTGACTCTGGAGCAACAATCTCATGCATAAGCAAACGCATCATAGAAAAACTAAACAAAACTCCACAATATGAAAGTGCTAAAATAACCCATGTGTCTGGTGTATGTGGTGAGATCCATCCTGTACTAGGAACTGTAACTCTATCTTTTCTTCTTGACGGCTATCCTTTCGAACACACCTTTCATGTCTTTACTAACTTGCATGAACCAGTCATCTTAGGTCGTGATTTCATGACAAAAGAAGGACTGCAGCTCAACTTTAGAACTAACACTATCTCTCTTTCTACGCTTAACTCTGACCCTATTCACATCTCTCTAATATCTCAGGAAAACTCTAAAACTGACTTTGGTAAAACTTTCTCTTCTCATGTAATACCACCTCACTCTGAATACATTCTTTCTCTGAAAACTAACAAGTTTATGAATGGTGATATAGTGCTATGTGAACCGCCACAATCTCTTGTCAGGGAAGAGCTAGTTGGAGGCAAATGTCTTGCTAGAGTTGTGGATGGTACAGTACATTACCGTCTCATGAATCCTACAGCTCTACCTATCTTCCTCAAACCTAAAACTAGAGTCTCTGTAATAACTGAAGCTAACCAATCTGACATAACACAAATCTCTGATCTTGATAACATTCTGCATGAAAACTCTGAACCTATAAACTCTATGGATGCTAACATACTATCTGATGATGACTTTATTACTATGGCTGAGGATCTTGGCATTAACCTAAGTGACTCTGATCTCACCAGTACCCAGAAAAGAAACTTACTCATATTCATAGGCAAAAACAGACAGACATTCGCAAAAGATTTTTCAGAGCTAGGACTCACAAACTTATTTTCCCACAGAATTGAAACAGGCAATGCTAAACCTATTAAGAAAGCACCTTACAGGCAAAATCCTGAAATGCGTCGGGAAACCGAGCGTCAGGTTAAGGAAATGCTAGAGAATGGCTTTATCACTGAATCTGACTCGCCCTGGAACAGTCCAATAGTTCTTGTTAAAAAGAAATCAGGCGAATGGCGATTTGCAGTAGATTATAGAGAACTGAATAAGGTTACTGAACCCATGTCCTTCCCTATACCCCACATTGCAGACGTTTTTGATACCATTGCAGATGCAAAGGCAGAAGTCTTCTCAGTTCTCGACTTAAAATCTGGCTTTTGGCAAGTGCCACTAGACCCTGAAACTGCTCATAAAGCTGCATTTGTTACTCATCAGTCTGTATACTCTTGGTCAAGGCTTCCATTTGGTCTCATGAACTCGCCAATTACCTTCCAAAATCTGATGAGTAAAGTCCTTAAAAATCTTAATTGGAAAGTTGCTCTTGTCTATATTGATGACATATTGGTTTTTAGCAGAAACTTTGATGATCATCTTGATCATTTGTCTCAGGTCTTCGCGAATTTGAGAGCAGCTAACCTGACCCTTCAACCTTCCAAATTCGCCACCAAAGAGATTGAATATTTGGGCCATATCATTTCTAAACAAGGCATCAAGGTCAACCCCGCCAAAACCAAGGCAATTGATGATTACCCACAGCCCAAAACGGCCAAACAAGTAAAGTCATTTCTCGGCATGACCTCATACTATAGGAAATTTATCAAATCCTATGCAAAAATTGCAAACCCATTAAATGCACTACTAAAGAAAGACACTAAATTTAAGTGGACACCAGAATGTGAAGACGCTTTTCAAACTTTAAAGAAAGCATTAGCTTCTCCACCCATACTAGCCTTCCCTGACTTTGATCGTCCTTTTATCTTAGCAACAGATAGTTCTGATCATTCGATGGGCTATGTTTTGTCACAATGTGATGAAAAAGGCTTAGAGCATCCTATTGCTTATGGAGGCAGAACATTGCATGGCCATGAAATAAAATGGCATATTACAGATAAGGAGGGATTAGCACTGGTAGAGGCGGTTAATCACTTTAGACCCTACCTTGCTAATAACTTCTTTACAGTGTATACAGACAACGTTTCTGTAAAGTGGTTAAAGCACACTAAGAATTGTCAAGGACGTCTCGGAAGATGGGCCCTAACCTTACAAGGTTACAATTTCGAGATTGTCCATAAGGCATCTAGTGCTAATGGTAATGCAGATGGTCTCTCACGACGCGTCTATCCCCAGATAGACAGTGAGAAAAGTGATCTAGGTACCAGTGATCACACTGTACCAGTCTGTCAGATCTCAGACAACAGGTCTAAGCAACTGACAGCTGTGACTTTAGTATATCGTCACGAACAAGATCACTGCCCATCTGTTGCTCCAGCCACTACCAGCACTGAGACAGCACTGACACAAAATAATGACAACACTGACGACAATCGATACAATGTAAACGAAAACAATGATGACAATGCAAACATTCCTGTCAAACCTGACATGGACTTAATATTTCTGCAACGAGATGATGAATTTTACAAAGACATAATAAAATACAAATTACAAAGGGAACTGCCAGATAACCCTAAACAATCAAAATTAGTCGTTGCAGAAGCAGAGCAATATGAGTTATCCGAAAATGGAGTGCTCTTACACATTTACACACCACGCACTAAAGGCATCCCCAAAGAACAGAAAATCATAACCCAAATATGTGTACCTTCTATACTTCGTGATGATGTTTTGAAATCATATCACGACAGTTTAGCTGGTGGCATGCACCAAGGCTTTGAGCGTACCTACGCAGCTCTTCGACAAAAATATTACTGGCCATCCATGTTTCGAGATTGCGAAGCATATGTTCAATCATGTGACCAGTGTCAAAGAGTGAAGCGCAATGTGCATGGTAAGCCACCACCACTCCAACCACTGCCAGTCGTTGATGTATTTCAAAGATGGCACATTGACATTCTCGGAGGACTACCAACAACCAAGGACAAATACAAATATGTCCTTCTTGTTGTAGACAGCTACTCCAAATGGTGTGAAGCTTTCCCGCTTCGCACCCAAGAAGCTACAGAAGTAGCAGCTGTCTTGTTCAAAGAGATAATCTGTAGATACGGTGCTCCTAATGTACTTGTATCTGACAGAGGTCAAAATTTCCTCTCGCAGCTAGTTAAAGCTCTTTGTGAACTGTTTCAAATAACACGGTTCTATACGAGTTCATATCGTCCGTTACTGAATGGCGCTGTGGAACGTATGAACAGTGTTATCCTTCAATCTTTGCGTCTTTACTGTAAAGGACAACAGGATGATTGGCCAGAACTTCTACCTTCTATCATGATGGCTTATCGCATGACTCCTGCTACTCAGTCCACTCTGCACTCTCCTTTCTTCTTACTCTTCGGACGTGAAATGAGACTACCGATTGACACTTCTCTGACTCCTAAATCTACTCTATCTGCTTACTTTAGAACTCATCTTTCTAATGTCCTTCAAAATCTTGATATGGCAAGAAAGATAGCTGCTGAGAATATCCAAAATGCCCAAGACAAATACAAACAACAATATGACAAACGGACACAAAACCGGGACTATAGACCAGCAGACCGTGTGTGGTTGTACTGCACAAAAGTCCCTGTAGGAATGGCTCCCAAACTGCACAGAAAATGGGTAGGACCATACTACATTGTCTATCTAGGACCCCACAACACATACAAATTAAGACGATGTGGTGACAACAAAGAGGTCAAAGTTCTTGTCAATGCGACCAGGTTAAAACCCTACTATGACCCAAATGACAGACCGACAAACATACCACCTGGGTATGAAGACTTGACGCAACCCCTTAACGCAGAGCACATCCCAGACATTGACGGTCAACCTGTACCTACACAAAATGACCAGCCTGCACCCACGCAAAATACTCAGACAAATCAACAAAATGATCAACAACCTCCACAAAATAGAGGTAAAGGTCCCAAAAATCCAAAGCAGAAACCCAAAATCAAAAGGTCAAAACCACAACAACACCAAAATGATCAGAAAGACGATCAAGGTGGCACACAGACAAATGACACACAAACACATCATGATGAAGCTTCAACTTCACATGACAAACCCACCGAGCAAAACACAACACAAAATTCCCAACCATCAGCACCTGCACAAACAGAACAAAAATTTCAAATCGATGAAATTGACAAAATTATTCAATCAAAAAGAAGCAATAACACACTTTACTATAGAATTAAATGGAAAGACAATAAAAAGCAGAGCACTTGGGAATATGCAAGCACAATACCAGATGTTTTCATTCGTGAATACCATGTTCACAAAACAATGGCTGGTAGAAGACGCAAACGGCCATTGTTGAAAAAGAATAGGTTCTTCGAAGATATGCCAGTGACAGGAGAACTAAATCTCAACCCACCACCATCATATACTGTTGGTTACTTAGAAACATATGATCTATCCAATCAAAGGTTATATGTTCACAATCCAACTGGAAGATGGACAGCACTGTCTTCAGTTCCTTTCCGTATATCAACAAGAAAAAAAGAAATGCAGCCATATTTAAACACACTTTTTGACTGTATGCAAAACATTGACCACAACTTGTACCACAACACAACAGCCATATGTGATGATGGTACTCCAGTAGAAGCCAAAATGGTTAGAGCTGTGTTCACAAATGACATAAATGACCCCTTTGAAACTACATACTTCAAGGTGTTCTTGACAAATTCTCGTGAGCCAGTATGGTTACCGTTCAATCAAGCCCCAATTAAATATGTAAGACAATTAATGTACAGGATCAGAACCAAAATTCAGCAGCAGGGTAAAATTTTCAAATCGAACGGTAACAAAATAGTATAAATATGCAAGCACAAGGTATCAATATGAATATCTTTCCAAATACATAGAAAATTGCTAATATGCTCTGATAGAAGAACAACATAGGTCTTTGCAGTGAATCATGATATTGTTACAAACCAAATTTCATCATCTGTTCCAATATGAATGAAGAAGGAATGTGTTAGAAATGATGGAATTTCACTTACAAAAATAGTAAGTAAGTAAAGAAACATTTTACCCAATAAATGGTGTACAATAGCAAGGGAATTGTAGAAAATGCTATCTAATACAATTGATCAAAGAAGCAAGAAAATTATAAAGATAAATTATTGCTCAAAGAAGCACAAAAACAAATACAAGTATTGTAAAAATATGCTCAAAGAAGCACAGTAAAAATTAATTAGAAAATTTGCATAGCTGATAATGTTATTCAAAACTATATTGAAATCAGTTATCAAAGAAATTGAATGCCATAGAGCAAATTATACGCCAAAGGGCGAAAATGTTCATATTGAGGTGGTAGACTATTAAAAAGTTTATATTATATTGAAAGTCTATGCACAATCGAAAGTCAAAAAGACAAAATGAAAATATATATATTGAATATTATGAATTTATATTATAGTGATGGGTTATTTACAAGTTTTAAGTATATTGACAATCTATTCACAGACAGTCACAAAGGTGACCAGTTGCATCTGCATTGAATATTATCGTGGTAGATTATTTACAGTCTAAAATATATTACCAATCTATCCACAACAAACGTCTGTATATTATGAATATGAATATAGAAGACGAAATAGCGAATGCATTAGTTACCAAATTGTAACAAAATAACTGATGAGTAAAACTCATCAGTTCGCTTTTCAGAAAACAATTCAAATGGATAGATACTGAAGAAAATGCCAGAAATCTCTTCAAAGGAAGAAAGACAAATTTATGTATGTGAGGATATCAATTCATTGAAATTGTAATTGCATTTTACTTTCTTATTGTTGCATTATATTGTTGTATATTCATACAACTGCAATGTTCTTATATTTATTGTACAAAGTATCTTACAGATATATGTCATTTTATAAGAATTTGAAAGTCAATGCTTTGCCTCTTATGCATACCAAATCACCAATCTAAAATAATGTCATGACATTTTGTTGAATTGAATTGAATTGACACTGCATGTATAATGATGAATGTAGATGTGTATGATTTGAAATTCTGGCCAGAATGTATGAAAGTATTGTATGAATGTATTTCAGTCAATTGTTGAATATTGATATCATGTATTGTTATTTATATTTTCTTTTATTGATAATGGAGATTGAGGACAATCTTTTTCCAAGAAGGTGGAAAGTGTAACCATGCAACTAAAATGAAAATTTTGTGTTGCACCATTTGTCGCAATATTTTATAAAATTGTAAAATTGAAATTGTTTAATTAATTTGGAAAAGGAAATAGCTTAAATTTGGTCTTAACTTAAAACCCATTGTTTAATCAGTTATGAAAACATTGTAAATCTCATGTCTGGAAGCAAATGGCTTCAAGCTTAAAATTTTAGCACAATATGATTGCTTCCTGTGATAATAAAGAATATTTGATTGATGGTGAGAAAGTGCCAAACCTTTCACACATACTATTGTGATTATAATCCTATATTGTTGATACTGATCTAGATTGATAATCATGTTCTTATGTTCTCAATCAGATTTCCAATATTTGAATGTTAATTTTCATTGGCTAAAATATTATCTTTGTAATCTTGAATTCTATTGGCTAATTATGATTGTTAAATGCTAGGTATAAAAAGATATGAACATCTTAGATTTTCTGCAATATACATTACGAAGTCAGTAGTTGAAATTAAGTCAGTGAATTTAGAAATTGAACTTCAGAATATGAAATTGTCAGTGCTTGTCTTACTGTAATAATATTGTGATAATAATAATAATAATAAGTGTCCACCAAAATAAAAGAAGATATGAAATTGAACATTGAACTTGTGTTTTATTAATGCGAACTCCACTGCCAAGCGAGATAAACTGAACAGTACCACTGTGGCAAATTGGTCCATCCCCAACCAATAGCCGCCGTGTGCAATGTGAAGCGGATCGAGGAAACAACCCTCGGTCACAGCTTTTGTCAAAATTGAATATTGTCTGAGAATTAGTATTGCAGGGAAAAACAAAATAATCAACATCAACAACAAAAACTAAAGATTTTATTGTCATTGTTTGTTTTTTGCCGTCTGCCTCAGTGTTTTCTGCTGTTCTGCTGTTTTTGTCATCGTGCAAGTATCTGACATTTTGTTTTTGTCACAAAAAAATTTGTCTGTTATAATGTCTGGTGCAAAAAGTTGTACTTTTTGTAATATCTCTTGTTTCCTGTTAACACACCTGTTTGAAACTTGTTAATCAGAAACAAGGAAATTGTTTGTTAATTTTAAAAGATTTTACAAACGGAAATTTGAAGTGAATAGAATTTTACATTTTTTTGGTCTTTTTTTGGTAGAAAACATTGTGGGAAATGAAGAAATTGCTTGTCACACGCAATTTCTTCATTTTCCACAATGTGTTCCCAGGCTGTTTGCTTTTGAGGAGTCAAAAAGAGTCACTGTGTGGTAATGGGTTAACCCTTTCCAAAACAAGATCTGGTTTTGGCATCCCCTATAAGGAAGGGATTGGGATACATTTTGACAAAAGAAGAAAATGCTGATAGCCAGCTTTTGCCTCAATACTTTCTATGCTATATTCAGTATATTGTGCACAAATCATACCTTATCAACATCCATTGTGTCATCTGAAATAGCTTTCAAATAGCAGAACCTTAAAATTTTCCTGTTCTGGAAATGGTGAAGTGTTTGCAACTTGGAAATAAAGTGCTGAGTCTGTCTTTTGTGAACCAGCAAGCTATGCAAGAAAGACAGTTGATTATTTTCAAACAATCCTTTCCACAACGTAAAAAAACAGACTATTCTAAATTGATGGAAGACACTTATGGCATTTTCAAGATGATGAAATTATAAAATTTTTAGTCTTTTTGGTAGAAAACATTGTGGGAAATTAAGAAATTGCTTATGACAAGCAATTTCTTAATTTTCCACAATGTTTTCCCCCAAACCAGGTCTTGCAGTCTTATCAAGCACAAAGCTTATTCCACTATTTTATTTCAGCAGGAGATCAGGAAGTCACACCTACAGGTTTGGCACCAACAGCTTCAGAAGAGGACACCAAAACAGAAGAACACAGCGATGAGTCTAAAGCTGATGATGTGACGGAACAAACTGAACAGCTACCAGAGGAAACTAAAACTGGTATGTAAATGTAGAAACCAATCAACCAATTAATGAATTTATCGATGAATTAATTAAGAAGTAACAGGATACAAAACAGAAGAACACAGTGATGAATCTAAAGCTGACGATGTTACAGAACAAACTGAACAGCTTCCTGAGGAAACAAAAACTGGTATGTACATGTATTATAGCATTTAATAATATGATGAATCTGTTATCAATTAGATTATTAGCTCACCTGAGCACAAAGTGCTCAAGGTGAGCTATTGTGATCACTTTTTGTCCGTCGTCCGTCCGTCTGTCCGTCTGTCCGTCTGTCCGTCTGTCTGTCTGTCCGTCTGTCCGTCTGTCCACAATTTGGTGTTTACACTCTAGCATCCACAAAAATTGGCCAATCTTGATCAAACTTGGTCAAAGCAAGTATGGTCATAGGTTCTCGGATGAGTTCGATTATGGGCCAGATCGGACCAATAAGTGCGGAGTTATCTGCCCCTGAATCACGAAAAATGTTGTTTTTAACTTCGTTTACACTCTAGCATCTACAATTATTGCCCAATCAATACAAAACTTGGATATAATGTTGGAGACTATAAGATCTCGGATGAGTTCGATTTTCAGTGTGATCTGGCCAGAAAGATGAGAGTTTTGTGCCCTTGAATTCGACAAAATTGCCATTTCCGACTGTTTTCGACCTTGTTTACACTCTAGAATCTATAATTATTTATCAATCAAGACAAAACTTGGACACAATGTTTGAGACTATAAGATCTCGGATGAGATTTAATTTCAGTCTGATCTGACCAGAAAGACGAGAGTTATGTGCCCTTAAATTCGACAAAATTGCCATTTCTGGCTGTTTTCGACCTTGTTTACACTCTAGAATCTATAATTATTTATCAATCAAGACAAAACTTGGACACATTGTTGAAGACTATAAGATCTCGGATGAGATCAATTTTCAGTCAGATCAAGCTAGAAAGACGAGAGTTATGTGCCCTTGAATTCGACAAAATTGCCGTTTTCGCATGTTTTCGACCTTGTTTACACTCTAGAATCTACAATTATATACCAATCAAGACAAAACTTGGACACAATGTTGGAGACCATAAGATCTCGGATAAGATCAATTTTCAGTTTGATCTGATCAGAAAGTCGAGAGTTATGTGCCCTTGAATTTGATAAAATTGTCGTTTTGGGCTCTTTTTGACTTTGTTTATACTCTAGAATCTAAAATTATTTATCAATCAAGACAAAACTTGGACACAATGTTGGGCAGCGTAAGATCTCGAATGAGTTGGATTTTCACAACGTTATTGACTTTAACGTATACAACCCATCATTAGCACCAACGAGCCAGAGGTGAAATTTGAAAGTGCCAGTAAATCCTAATCTGTGTTATATTTCCATTCCAAATACAAGCATAAGCATTTTGAACGGTTTAGAATTTTGAATTAATGCATAATTATGGAAATATTTGACAAAAATATTATAAATTACCTCCCTTGCATATGAATATAGAGTAAAAAGATATTGGTAAATATTTTCTTCTTGAAGCATAACCTTGAAATCCGGCACAGTGAATCAACTTATTTGAAGTGTATTTACAAGTGAGTGTAATTTGATGCATGTCCCATGGCTAGAAAGAGGAGTTTTTAATGATGGGTCATATACCTTAAGATCGTTTTCAGTCTTAAAGTCATAAATATTAATTGAATTGAACAAAAGTGTTGCTCATATCATTTTGGTTCAGGTGAGCGATATAGGACCATCATGGTCCTCTTGTCAATTAAGTAGTTAGAGGACATCTAAGCAGAAGAACACAGTGATGAGTCTAAAGCTGATGATGTTACAGAACAAACTGAACAACTACCGGAGGAAACAAAAACTGGTATGTGTATTAAACTAGGCAATGTTTTATCCAATCTATCAATTAATGCATCAATTAGTCAATTAAAATTAATTAGTTATAGAGTAAAAGTTGTAAGTTGACATCAAAACAGAAGAACACAGTGATGAATCTAAAGCTGATGATGTTACAGAACAAACTGAACAGCTACCCGAGGAAACAAAAACTGGTATGTACATGTGGAAATCAATCAATCAATCAATTAACAAATCAATTAGTTTATCAATTAGCTAATTATTGAGTCAAAAAAGCAGTAAGAGAACATCAAAATAGAAGAACACAGTGATGAGTCTAAAGCTGACAATGTAACATAACAAACTGAACAGTTACCAGAGGAATCTAAAACTGGTATGTGTATTCAATAAGTAAATTTGTCAACCAATTCATCAATGAATGAATCAATTAGTCAGGCGATCAATAAATTAATGAGCAGTAAGAGGACATTTAAACAGGAGACATAGTGATGAATCTTAAGCTGATGATGTGACAGAACATACTGAACAGCTACTGGAGGAAACAAAAACTGGTATGTATTCTTCACAAGGCATTCAATAAGTCAATTATTCACTTGATGAATCAATTAGTCTTTCAATCAGTCAATCAATTAATGAGTAGTAAGAGGACACAAAGACAGAAGAACACATTAATGAATCTAAAGCTGATGATGTGACAGAACAAACTGAACAGTTCAGTCTCAGTACCATGAGATAAGAGTGGGTAATGACATTCTAAAGTTTTTTTGTTCCAGTTGAAAACCCTTTGTTGTGGGTACTCACTAGAAAACTCACTGAGAGAACTATTCCAATCATTGAGTACCTACTAAATTGGGTTTGAGGGATATTTAATGAGTTTTTCATTTCGAAAAGTCTTTCTCTGCTTTTATCTGTAGCTCTGATTCAACAAGGAATCAATCAGGCACTTGACCAAATAGCAACCGAATAATTATACTACTTGTGAGGAATGTTTGCCAAGAATGACACATAAATGATAAATGTTTATGCATAACAAATTATGCTAATGGAGAAATGATATTGTCATCAACTTTTCATTGTTTTCTTGACCACAACATTTACAAGGTTTTGATGTTTCCTGTTGCCTTGAAATGCATGATAATTATGATAATTGGACTTTGATTAATCATTTACCAGGAGTTGGGTTTTAGGCTAGTCCAAATCTATAGTAGCAAACACAAAATTATAGAATGATCATTAAATAGATTGTGAAAACATTGAGAGAAAAGAGGAAATTACTGATGATGAGCAATTTCTTCTTTCCCCTCAGTATTTTCTATGTTATGACATACATACACAAATTCTACTTTAATGGCATTCATATTGGTATCTGCAACTCTATCCAAATTCTACAGGTCTATAACTTGTTGTTTTGGAAAGGATTAGATTGTATAATATTTTGTCGATTTTAACATATACATGAATAACCTTATTCGTAGGTGATAGGGTTAATGATTTATCGATATGGTCACAAACATTTCCTTTTGTTTCTTCAATTTACAGAAGCCCCAGCTGAAGCTCAGCCATCTGCGCCAGAAGCTCCGTCAGTGCCAGCAGTACCTGAGGAAGGTTACGAGCAAAAGTGTTCATATGATATATACAGTGCCATGCTACGACAGCGAGTATTTTATTACCAAGTCTCACTCCCTCACTTTCACGATAAATCCTTCCTTAAAGCTGCTGTTAAACGTTACCAAAGGTTCTTGTTTTTGAAACATCAAAACCCGACAGAAATGCTGGCCCCATGTTACGATATTGACCTCATCTGGCACGCACATCAACTTCATCCATCAGCGTATAAACACGACACAACAAAAGTTCTTGGACAAATTCTCATTCATAATGACTCAATAAATGATAGATCAACAGGGTCCAAATTACAGAGAGCGGATCAGAAAACGCGGGATTTGTGGAAAACTTTGTTTGACGATACGTTTGTGACATATGGAAGTACATTTAGAGGTGAACCTCCTGTATTGTGTGAGAAAATGGCCATGATTGCTCCCGAGGAGACGTACGCATTTAGTACGAAGAAAGCAACAGTTAATTTGGACAAAGTTCAAGTTGAAGGTTTACCGGATGAAGTGAATAAATACAGTGTGAAATTAGCATATGGAACGACTGAAGGCGATGGACCTTTAATTAAACAATTAAAAGGAAATAAGAAAAAGATTGAATTTGAAAACATTAAGAAAGGTTTAGCTCATTTCGTGTTTGACACTAAAGAATATGACAGAATTCGATTCAACATGTCACAGCAGATTGGATTTGCCTGCGCAGGACACGATGAAGAAATAGGTCAACAGTGGTTTAATTTAATGCCAGTTGTAGAAAATATACCAAAAAGTCAATCTGAAGCAGCACCTTTAACGGATTCTGTCACGATCGACGAAGAGAATAACCTAAAGGCAACTTTCTCAGCGACGATAGAACCGCCAAAACAAGGACCCACAATGCTGTTCTTGAAGAATGGAACCTACGAGACGAGATTTTGTATCATGCCAGAACAAGTTGTACAGATGTGGGGACCGATTCCGTTACCGCGGTTACCAGCCGGCAGAGACAATCATTGTGTGGTGGCATCTCACAAGTAAGTCGCAATTTGTTGGTTTATTCTTGCAGGTCAAAGGTCAAGGTCAAGTTTTTGAGCAGGCCATAACTTGTATTTTATTTGAATACCACTGTGAAATTGCTACAATAATTAAGGCGAAAGCAGGCAATGTAGGCTAAGATCAGACTGCACATCTGTGCAGGCTGGTTTTAGTCTATGCTGCCAGCCAAAGTCTTAGTCACATCAGGAATATGACACAAACAACATAAGAAAGGTTAAAAATGATGTCAGAAAACCCATAATATTATGACCGAACATACAACTTATTACATCAAAAGGGCCTTAGAAAGTGTTTATCTTCAATGCTTCTATATCAGAACATACAAATTTCAAGGAGTAACATTTAAATATAGATGTTTCTGAAATTTTGATCTTGAACCATCACAAATATGTTTGCCTTTCACATGTGTAGAAACATACCAATCACGGCCAACTATTTAAATGTCAAAAACAGGGATTGGGCATGAAAGCATGAAGTGATGAATTAATTCAGAATGACATTCAGTAGATTAATGATAATTATAAAGTCATGTACCAGTTTTGATAAGTTCCAGGCCGTTTCTCACAGTCTGACCTGTGAACTTGTCAGAACCCCTTTTGATAACTTGATCCATTATAAAGATATCAGACTTCAAACTGCCACCGTAGAGTCTCGTGCATTTAATAAATTGAAGATGGTCCTTGGAAAGAGTTATAGGGAGAAAATTTTCACCTGATTATGACAAATATGCAAAGAGTTGATAGAATCTGTAAGCATTTTGATTTTGAATTCTGCATTTATTATGGGTAAAAACATACAGTTTTGCCTGTGTTTGTTCAAATCTTGCAGGTGTGAGACACCTGCAAAATTTGAACCATCACATGTAAAATTACAGAAGTTTAGGGTTAGATTTTGTGTCTATTTCTTAGGCTACTGAAACGCCTAATAACATCTTGTACATCTACATACTGATAATGCAAATCTTGCTCCTGTATGTAGCCATGCATTAATCATAAAAGTGTTTTGACTTATTGCAACAGCAAAGAGAAGGCCATGTAATTATAGAGAAAGATAAGGGAGAGGTCATGACCAGAATGATGTGTGTTTATTTTGTAAACAGAGAATTATTTCTAGACAAGATCCATCCTTCTGACCAGAGGCTAGTGAACTAAATCTAAACATTGTACACAATAATAATGATAAAGGTATTCCATTCATCATCATTGGACACCAAACACACCATGCAACTTCGGGTGTCATTCATGGCAACAGACATTGCCAATGGCATAGGGATTTTAAAATCTAGTTACCTTTGTCAATTTTTGGGTGTTACAAAATAAACACACATCATCTGTTCATGACCTCTGTCTTATCTCTCTCTATAATTAACTGTGTGCTCTTCTATTTGATGTTGCAAATGGTCTAAAACTTCTGAGTTCTATAAGGAATTTAGGCCATGGCCTTAGCACAGTTGGTAGCGCATCTGCCTCTCATTCGAGAGGTCCCGGGTTCGATACCCAACTGCGTCTAATACCCTTTCTAACAAAATTGTCACCCACCAATGGGTTTGAAATTGTTAACCTAAGTGGGTGAGCAGCTGGAGGCTCGGTAAGAGTGTTGTGGTAGTACTGGTTTGAGAAACAACAGGAATCCATGGGTTGGTGCTCTAGCCACCGGGATATGACCGTGGCAGTTGAAAACGACGTAAAACCCAAATAAACTCAAATTCTAAGTGGAATTTTAGAAAAAAAGGAAGAAAAGAGAGCCAATTTTAGGTCTCATTGGCAATTTGGTACAATGTGTTTGTTTTGAATTGCTTGATAAGACCTCTGGTTGAGTGGATAATTGTCTCTGGATGAGGCATTTCAGAGTTCTGCACTCTAAAAAACAAGTCATGGATAAAATTGATAGGTGATTCGAAAATTTTGTACATTTCAATTTTATCCTTCACCTCTTAAAGTTTTTCTTTCAAGGCATTTTCATAGTAAAGAGTCATCTACCTTGATTGAAGTGAATACACAAGGATCAAAGGCCAAGATCAAGCTTCTGGGTTTAGCTGCAATGTTAGGACTCTTAAAGGAGACCTTGTTTTGATGTCCCTAAAACAATATGCTTAGGAAAACATTGAGGCAAAAGAAGAAAACGCCGATAATCGGCATTTTCTCCTTTTGCCTCAATGATTTCCTGTGCTATAATCACAGTACACAAATCTTTTCATTAGTAACATCCATTTTGTCGTCTACAGCACTTTTGGAATTGGAACAGTCCAAAGTTTTGTCATTAGGGAAAGGGTTAATTGAATACACAAGGATCAAAGAACAAGATCAAGCTTCTGGCTTTAGTTTAAATATCTTGACTTGATATCAGTTAATTAGTGAGGATGATTGACTTGGCTAATTTCTAAATCTTTGGTCAAAGAAGAAGATACCAAATGATTCATAGGGGCAAATGATTTTTTGGTGATCTAACAAAATATTGAGAAAAAAGGAGAAAATGCTGATTATCTGGGGTTAGTTGTAAGGTCTGGATTTGGTATCAGTTAATTAGTGGCGATGATTGACTTGGCTAATTATAAAATCTCTGGTCAAAGAAGAAGCTTGCAATAGGGAACGATTTTATAATGTAAACAATGACGTAGATTCGTACAAACACAATGATAAAACTCTATCTACGTGTTTATACAACGATCTATTTTTAGCACAATATACTCACAATATCGAACCTTATTGATACATAGGGGAATTATCATATGAGACAAATGAATTAGTCAGACTAGTCTATGTTAAAATCCCTTTAGTTAACAAAGTAATGTAGATTTCTTTTAGGAAAGCTGATGTTGTTTGGAGATAGTTTAAAAAATGAGATCATGCTTGTACACGGGTGGTAAACAGAGAAACTAGCTCCAAAAAGAGTCAACGGTATTTCGTTTCCTCATGACATCCGAGGTAGTTGCATAGAGCGAAAATCTGTAAACAAAGGTAGGTCACGAACACATTTATTCTACAATTATTTCTTTGACAACGAGTTTTTGAAAAATCCGGCGATGCTGTAATATGAAGAAATGGTCGAAGTTTGTTGTGCACGAGAACATACGGTGTTAGTGAGCAGAGTTTGAAAACAATCGTTGAAAAACATTTCAAGATCGAAAGTAAAAACTTCTTTACTTTCGATTTTGAAATGTTTTTCAACGATTGTATTAAAACCCTGCTACTTATACCGTATACTCTCGTGCACAACAAACTTCGACCATTTCTTCATATTACAGCATCGCCGGATTTCTCAAAAACTCGCTTTAAAAGAAATAATTTTAGAAAATGTGTTCGTGACCTACAAATTTTCGCTCTATGCAACTGCCTCTTTTTGGAGCTAGTTTCTCTGTTTACCACCCGTGTTGTAGGATTGGTTTCAATGTCTGGTCTTGATTTGGGTTAATTATCAGAGGTGATTTCTTGGCTAATTTCAAAATTTGTGGTCAAACAGGGTGGATGATACATCCATTGCTGTAAATGGATAGATTGGATTTGGTGTCCCTACTTATGCTGTCAGCATGATAATTGGTAACGTCTGAGTGTATCAATCCAGGGGTTGTATGTTCCAACCCCAGCTCAGCCTTTATCCTTTCTGACTTTTGGCAAAAGTCATTTACTAGATTGATTGACAGGCAGAGGGAAGACCTGGACCATTATTTAAAATTAATAACACAGGCCAATAAAATGGGCAATAAAGGGTTGATTTCTTGGCTAATTTAAACCCTGTGGTCAAAGGGAGGGTCTGTAATTGAATCTGAGTATGATTAATGTGTGGGCTTATGAGTAAATTGCTGGGTGATATGTGATAGGAGCTTCTGTTGACCAGTCCTGACTTAACCCTTTCCCAAACGAAGCAATTTTAGGGATGTCTAATTTGAAAGCTTTTGCTGACGACAAGATGAATGTTACTAAAGGTAAAATTTGTGTATAATTTATCACAGAAAACAATCCAGCAAAAGGAGTAAATGCTGATAATCAGCATTTTCTTCTTGTGCCCTAATGTTTTCCCAATCCTATTGTATGAGTAACCTCAAAACCAGGTCTTGTTTGGGAAAGGGTTAATTAATTAATGGAAGGGCTTATGAGTAAATTGCTGGGCGATATTTGATAGGGGCTTCTGTTGTTGACCAGTCCTAACTGATGTTATTAGGTCATTTAGTCATTCCTTGACCTCAGGCTAGTCGCTTGGTCAGATATGACTCAATGGAGACTAAGACCAATATTATTAATCATAATGATTAAATAATGGGCTTGTGGGATTGATTCTGATGTCTGGCACTTTTCCATTTAGACAACAATATTTTGACTGGTCAGAATTGAAAATGTTCTATAAAACGAAAAAATGCTCTTTTCCAGCATTATTTATATGCTTCCAAAAATGAGGACAGCAGCATCTTCCTGTTGGTTGAGTTACTGGAAAGCTTGGAAAGGATGTCATGGGCGGATCTAGAGGGGGGGTCGGGGGGTCCGGACCCCCCCTGGCATTGGCCGAAGATTGAATTTTGACTATATAAATTTAGTGTAACGTTACATATTTACTACATTTTAAGCCATAATTTGGGCTTGGACCCCCCCTGGAAATTTTTTTGGGGCTTGGACCCCCCCTGGAAAAAATTCCTGGATCCGCCCTTGGATGTTGTAGTAGTACTAGTGAGTGAAATACCTGGAATCCTTTATAAGGTGCTCAAGCCCCCTTTTCCCCAATATGACTGAAATACTATTAACCCTTTCCCAAACGACAAAATTTTAGGGTTGTCTAATTCAAAAGCTGCTGCAGACAACAAAATGGATGATAATAGAGATTGGAATTGTGTGTGATATTGTCAAAAAATATTGAGGCAAAGGGAGAAAATGCTGGTTATCAGCATTTTCTATTTTTGTCTCGATGTTTTCTCAAGCCATTTCTATCAGGGACGTCAAAACTAGGTCTTGTTTGGAAAAGGGTTAATGGTGCCATCAATCCATTCCATCATTATGCCCCCACAAGATAAAGGCTTAGGAAAATATTGTGGATAATCAAGAAATTGCTTGTCACAAGCAATTTCTTGATTTCACACAATCTTTTCTTCCATAAAATACCAAAACATGAAAAATTCAATGTTCTTGAAATTGTTGTCTATAGCATCTTTGAATTTTGATAAGTCTATGAATTTGCTGTCTGGTAATGAGTTAACCCTTTCCCAAACAATACAATTTTAGGGTGATCCACTTCAAAAACTGCCACAAAAGACAAAATGGATGTTATTAAAGATAGGATTTGTGTAAAATATGGCATAGAAAATATTGAGACAAAAGGAGAAATTGCTGCTGGTTATCAGCAGTTTCTTCTTTTGTTTCAATGTTTTCCAAAGCCTTTTTCTATTAGGGACGTTAAAACCAGGTCTTGTTTGGGAAAGGGTTAAAACCTACTCAAAAAGCCATGTAATTCATGTAAGAGTACATGCACAACATGATGGTTTTAATATCCAGCAAGTTCAGGTCAGGAATCGTAACAAGTATTTTTGATGGATGCCAGATGTTTGTGTTAATATTTTAGACTGGAAGAAAAATGTTTCAATATTTAGACTCCTGGAAAAATGTTCCATGAGTTCTAAAACAGAATCTTGTTTTATGATTATATGATCTTGACATTTATTTCAACAGAAATTGAGTTATGGCTGATACACGTCTTATCCTTCTGGCTGATGATTGTAGAAAATTTTATCTTTAACTGTTTCCCCCTCAAAAGCATTGGCCCCATTTTACTAATACAACTGTAAGATTATATTTTGCGTAATTACTTCTAACAACAAACCTGATAGGCCCAATCTGATTTATCATGCAATCAGATGCCTTCTTACACAATTTACAAAACAATGTGGTTGTAAGATCGTTTGTAAAACATGGTCCAGGTTTTGACGTCCCTAGCAGAAAAAAACTTTGGAAAGCATAGAGAGATTAAGAGAAGAAAATACTAGTATTACTAGCAATAATTTTGCTTACTGTCATTGCTTTTAGATGGTGAACAGACGTTTTGGCCAGGGATGTTTTGGCCAGGACTTTTTGGCCATGGACGTTTTGGCCATGGACGTTTTGCCCACAATATTTTACAAGGTAGGACCTTTTGGCCAAAACAAAAAATTAAGGAAAAAAGGAATTGAACCAATACAATTTATTTCATAGTTGTCATAGTTGTACTTTTAGACATTTTGATAATAAAAATGATATATTTATTTATTTTTTTTTTTTTTTTCAAATTTGATGCTCTTGTCTACTTAATTTATATTTGGCCAAAAGGTCCTACCTTGTAATATATTGTGGCCAAAACGTCTGTGGCCAAAACGTCCTGGCCAAAACGTCCGTGGCCAAAACGTCCTACATTCCTTTTAGATTAGGTTGTCCACCCCAATGAGTTTTACAATAAGTTGTCTGAGTAGGTTAGGATAAGTAACCATTGTTTACATTTTTGCACAAAAAATTCCAACGTCACATGAATTACACTAGGGTTGGACTACCTAAAAGCAGTCTAGATTTGTGTCATTTGGGAAGTGATTAATCAGGAAATTATTTGCTAGAATCTAGGCTTAAAACTGTGGCAGACATGAGAATACAAAGTATATTAAGAAGAATCAAAGTAGAAAAGATAGAACAATGTTTTTGTAAAAGGAGAGAAGGTTACTTAATGTTTAATCTTATTGTAGTTGTTTTCAGATTCTTCCATCAAAATTTCTTAACTCTGACGTTAAGATTGCTAGGCTAATAGTCTCTATTTCTAATTACAATGAAACAAAACTTAAATACTTCAACATTAATTTTGTACACAGAATCTTAATCAAAATTTTGTCTATTTTGTAGTCGAAAGCAAAAGTACTCATCAAATTACGAGGAAATGGAAAATCTTTCTCTCTTGGAAGCTCTAGGATGCCTGCAGTCATGGTCTTTGAAATGCTCATCGCATGCTGTAAGCAATAATCCGATCTCCACAATCAACTATAACGCTTTCCCAAACAAGACCTAGTTTTGACGTCCCCAATAGAAAAGGCTTGGGAAAACATTGAAACAAAAGAAGAAACTGCTGATAACCAGCAGTTTCTCCTTTTGTCTCAACATTTTCTGTGCCATATTTCACACAAATTTTATCGTTAATAGCACCCATTTTGTCATTTGTAGCAGTTTTTGAAGTGGATCACCCTATAATTTTGTCGTTTGGGAAAGAGTTAAAATGTTGTAACTACAGCTGGTTCAAGCTGCAGTTACAACCTTTTAAAGTTGATTGTGGATGTGCATATTGAATGGAAGGAATAATTGAATTTCAATTCGACCCAGTCTGCTTTATCTCTTTCCCAAACAAAAAAAGACCTGATTTTGATGCCCCTATTAGATCAGGCTTTGGATAACAATGAGACAAAAGGATAAAACGCTGATAATCAGCATTTTCTCCTTTTGCCTCAATATTTTATGTGCTAAATCATACCCAAATTCTGTCAATAATTTTGTCTCCTGCAGAGGCTCTCAAACTGTTTTAGTGAGACTTTGCTGTTTGGGAAAGAGTTTATCAGACTGTTGTACTTCAACATTAATTTTGTACACAGTATCAAAATAAAAAATATTTGTCTTTTCTGCAGTCGAAAGCAAAAGAACTCATCAAATTACACAGAAATAGAAAATCTGTGTCTCTTAGAAGCTCTAGGATGCCTGCAGTCATGGTCTTTGAAATGCTCATCGCATGCTGTAAGCAATAATCCGATCTCCACAATCAACTTTAAAAACGTTGTAACTACAGCTTGAACAGCTGTAGTTACAACATTTTAAAGTTGATTTTGGATGTGCATATTGAATGTAAGGAATAATTGAATTTCAATACAACCCTGTCTGCTTTATGCGGGGAATTTTCTCTTAGATCTGAGGCGATAGGGATTCCTGCTTCGCATAACCCTTAAAGTGCTCTGTGTTCTAATATTTTAATTGGTATCCTTGTTTCGGATGTTGAGCTTTCTGTCTTTTCTCATGCTGTTGCGAAAGAGTTTGAGTTTGAGTTTATTGGGGTTTTACGCTGTTTTCAACTACCAGGGTCATATCGCGGCAGCTGGAGCACCTACCCATGGATTCCTGTTGTTTCTCAAACCAGTACTACCACAACACCCTTACCGAGCCTCCAGCTGCTCGCCCACTTAGGTTAACGATTTCAAACCCATTGGTGGGTGACAAATTTGTCAGAAAGGGTATTAGCCGCGGCCGGGTATCGAACCCAGGACCTCTCGAATGAGGGTTAGATGTGCTACCAACTGCGCTAAGGCCGCGGCCTGCTGTTGCGAAAGAAAGATGGTGTCGGAAGTAGTTATAGACTATAGCTATAGTAGTAAGCTCTATATTTTAAACTTGAAATATTATCTAAACTTTGAACTGTGAAGGTACTGCTACAATGAAAGTAAAAATATTACCTAAGTTTTTAAAATTAAAAAGGAAAGGAACAAAAAGTATCTTTTTCCTCAAGATTTTCTTGATTGTCTACCTTTTTGTTATAAAATCTTGTAACTACGGCTTCAACTAACTTGCAGTTTTGATGTTTCAGATTTACAATGACAAAGTACTTCATTGTTTGTCGGAAATTACTTCACTTTTTACATGATAAAATTGTCCCCTATTAATGGAAATTCTGCCTAGTTGAGGGAAGTGTTATGTGGCGGCCCTGGAATTGGAATCGTGACTCACTTTATTGCTCTGTTTGTGTGTTATTGATTATGTAACGATCCTCAACTGGTGGTAAAATATGCAGTTTTCTCCATATATGGCGTGTTTAAATACTTTTATTATCGCCATGGTGATATTTTACAGGAAATTCTTACCTTTGATTAACCTTTTATGAGACATCAAAATTCTAGACGAGTCTAAATTTGTTGGATTTGCAGACAATTGATTGAATTAGTAAAATGTCTATTCTAAATAAAAAGTCCGTTCTTTAGAAATTTCGATATGTTAATTCCAATCAATTGATGTAACCTTGGTATGGTGTCATTTGATTTTTCATTCTAAGTCAAGTTTGTTGCATGGGATTGATAGGCAGTAAAACAGTACTTTGTAGATGCATTTAGAATGATTTGCACCTGTAATAGAGTAGTTCAAGTCATAACATACCTATACAGTATATTTTTACTTGAAATTCAAAGTTTCTAGTGAAGTGCAATTTCTCGTGATTAACAAATTCGTCAAAATTTCCCACAATGGTTCCTTTCCATAAAGACACAAAAAAGTAACATTTTATTCACTCTCACTTACTAATAGCATATTGTTCTGTGAAATAAGATTTTGCTGTAAGGAAAAGGTTTAATCTTACTATAATGAATGAATGATTGATCAGATTGTGAAAATAGCCCTCTGACATGCACAAAACCTATCAAGTGGAGAGAAAGAATTATAAAGCTGGGTTTTCATATTACAATGCAGTGGTTACATGCAAAACTCAGATGTACATGCTTGCTTTCTGTAGTTTTGCACGCTGGTAGTTTTGCACTACCAGCATTTGATAAGCAATATTCTCACTTAATGCTTTAAGGACTTTTCTTAATAATCTTGCTACAACATAGCTGTTTTAGGAACCTCTGATTTCTGGTTTTGCTAGACTCTGTTCCAAAGATAATTCTGGTGCAACGGTTATACCCTCACAAAAGAACTTTACAAGATTACAAAAAGCAAACTACGGGGTAGGTACAAAGATCTTAGATTTGTGTGCTGGTAAAAAAAAACTTGAACAGACAGGCAGACAAAGGGACAAGAACTGTGTGGTTTAATTAACATAACACATCAATGCTTTTCAACAAAAACTTCATACTTGCAGCTTGTTTTAAGCTGCAGTTGCGGGTTTTTGGTTGAAAAGTAAAGATATTTAAGTCAAAATTGAAAGAAGTTAACTGTATGATGAACAAAATTATGTACTACTTACTTAATTGCAGGATTCTTTTGCAGTTTACGATATTAATCATAATAAAATTATTGCTTAACTGAGATTATGGTAATTTAAAGTTGCATTACATTGAAGAATAAAGAAAATTGAACATAGCAGGATAAAAGAGATGTTGTCGCTAAAGAAAGAAAGAAAACAAAGTTTTCTTTGAAAATGAATTTAAGTAGAAAAACATGTAAACTAATGCACAATGCAAATTACCTAACCCCTGCAGTGGCATGCCATTTACATGCAGGATATTTTGCATTACATTACATGTACATGTTACAAAGACAAAGAAGTTTGTACTTTAGGATTACATTAAAAGTCTGCCAGGGATTCTAGTGGAATTATAATGTTAACCATTTCCCAAACAAATAAAGTAAGGCAGTTGCAGAGACATGCCATTTACATGCAGAATATTGAGCATTACATTTCATGTATACATACAGGGTAGGTCCCAATAAATGACCTGGCAGAGCATCTTTAGCTATTATTTGTTTAGACCTATACATGTTACAAAGACAGAATTGTACATTAGGTATATATTAAAAGTCTGCTACAGACCCCTTAGAGATTTAACCCTTTCCCAAACAGCAAACTTTTAAGATGATCCAATTCAAAAGCTGCTGCAGACAACAAAAGGGATGTTATTTAAGACAGAATTTGTGTATAAGATATCACAGAAAATATTGAGACAAAAGGAGAAACTGCTGGTCATCAGCAGTTTCTTCTTTTGTCTCAATGTTTTCCTAAGCCATTTCTAATAGAGACAAAAACCTGGTCTTGTTTTGGAAAGGGTCAATGCTGTAGCAGAAGTACCCTCCGAGCAGAGGTCATGATTCGCTATCATTTGACCCCTGCCGTTTTTACTTCATTTTCCGCCTATTTGCTGGTCATATCTATTTATAGAACAAAATTTGAAAATCGAGGGAAACCAGAAATGTTTTGATTTCGTTTAAACGGTCATGAGTGTAATTTATGATCTTAATGCACAATTCAACACTATATCAGTACAATCGAAAAATGCTCTATTTTTTTATTTCTTGCAGGAATCTCAATCCAATTAAAAAATGACTGGGATTTTGACGATGAATCACAAAAAATATTGTGAAAACATTGATAGAAAATCACAATCCACAATTTTCACCACAAGAAATACTGTACATTACGTTCACCACCATTACGTCGATTCTATTTTTGGCCAATAACAGGAATTTGAAATTTTAGCCAATGAAAACTTGTATCAGAAATTTTCAATGTTGTTACATTTCAAACCAGCGATTGGATAACGAAATATCTATGAGGACGCGAGATTATAGACGAGATTGCTTATGAAAAGAACAGAGTGAAATCGTTTAGTACATGTGTACTATAAATGTTTGAGCGGCATGAAAGAGAGTATAGCAGAAGTTACTCCGGATGATGTTTTGGAATCTTGAGATAGCATACATGTATATTCTTTAATCATTATGTTTTTGGAGTTCTGTGCCTTAACCCTATCGCATACATATTCTTTAATCATTATGTTTTTGGAGTTCTGTGCCTTAACCCTATCACATACATATTCTTTAATCATTATGTTTTTGGAGTTCTGTGCCTTAACCCTATCACATACATATTCTTTAATCATTATGTTTTTGGAGTTCTGTGCCTTAACCCTATTTCTTATGATATCTTTTACCATGCCTTTACCATCAAAAAATCAATGAGGGGAGGATTTGGTGCAGTGGTAAAGCACTGGACTTATAAACATGGGTCACTGGTTTGATGCCCCGTCCCTACAGTCTTCGGTATAAGTCTTTAAACCAAGGTCACGTCTCAATATGACCTTAGATGTTGAATGGGACGTATAACTCTATTCAATCAATCAATTTAAAATCAACCAATGTTTTCATGAAGATAGCAGATTTTTATACCCCCATATCGAAAGATCTGGGGTATATTGTTTTGCTTGTGTCTGTCTGTCTGTCTGTCTGTTTGTCTGTCTTTCCATCCATCTGTCCGTCCGTCTTTCTGTCTGAAAACTTATATTTGGCCTTTTCTACAAAAATATTTGACATACAAAGCTCAATTTTGTAGATTCTTTCAACGATATCTATCTGTTCCAAACAATATGACCTTCCTCAGTCATTCATGTCTTATTTTTCAAGCAGTGTAGACAAAGATCAGACTGAATTAAAATGTTCAGATCAGCATGAGAAGGGTTAAGATGGCTGGCATTTTAAAAGGTAATAACTTTAGAAATAAGCATTCCTATCTGAGATACCACATCTGATAAGCCATTCTGGCTTGACAATAGAAAAAGCATTGCGGGAAATGAAGAAATTGCTTGTCACAAGCAATTTCTTCATTTTACACAATGTTTTTTTCAACTCCTTAATCTTATGGGCATGAAAAAGCATTTTGGTTATGGGTTAAGATAGCTGGCATTTTGAAAGGTAATAACTTTAGAATTAGTATTCCTTTTTGAGAAAACCATGCTGATGCTGAAATATTCTGGTTGTTTTGCTGGCAGGATAGAGCAAGAACAGTCTGCACATACATGCATGTTGTCTGATCTTGCTCCATTTTACTTGGTTGTTTAAACTCAGCATGAAAAGGTTAAGATAGCTGGCATTTTGAAAGGTTATAACTTTAGAATTAGCCTCCCTATCTGAGATAGCAGAGATGATAAGCCATTCTGGCTTGACAGTAAAAAAACATTGTGGAAAATGAAGAAATTGCTTGTCACAAGCAATTTCTTCATTTCCCACAATGTTTTCCAACGACTCAATCTTACGGGCATCAAAATGCATAATGTTTGGTTAATGCGTTAAGATATCTGGCATTTTGAAAGGTACCGGGTAATAACTTTAGAATTAGCATTCCTATCTTAGATACCACAACTGATAAGCAATTTTGGCTTGTGTAACATGACTCATCCTTACTCTGAAGTTTTTATGATCGAAAACCCTTCTATCAACACAAAACAAAGAACATTTTATCTTTGATTGACATTTTCAGGATGAGAGAATAAAGTAAGATTAATCAGGTGCTCCAGTTTTGTTTGAACTAATGTTTTGTTTCATGGGTTTGGCAAATGTGGCATTTGCCGCAGCAATTACTGTGGTACTTTCAGCATCCTGCTTCACTAAAACTAAATGATTCAAACAATTTTTATGCCCACCCCCCTACCCCTCCTACCCTCCTGTTTCGAGAGATCGGGGGCATATTGTTTTACTCATGTCCGTCTATCTGTCCGTCTGTCTGTCTGTCCGAAAACTTAACATTTGCCTTTTCTCCAAAAGTATTTGACATACAAAGCTCAAATTTGGTATGCAACTTTCTTTCAATGATATCTATCTGTTCCATGCAATATGACCTTCCTCAAGGTCACCTGTTAACCCTTATTAACCGTTTACTCTAAGAAAACTTAACATTTTAGAAAAATGGCCATTTTGGGGCCATTGGTATTTCACAAACACATCTTGTTCTGTCAAAGAATGTCCCAGCAAACATATCAGATCCGCCTGATATCAGCCGGATATGCACAGAAATGGTTGCCCGATGTCGACTCTGCAACACCAAACACTATCCGTCCAATATTCATGATCGGCCCGATATCGGCCTGACGTTGGACCGTTATGGGACAAAAAACGTAATATATTCAGATTTCAAAATGAGCTGATATTCCGACTTAAAGCCGATATCGGCCAGATATAGGTAAATTTGCTGGGGTAGAATGCACTAAACCACACCATCTTTTTTCAAAAGCTTTTCATGCCTCCGGAGAGAACTCCCCTTGAAAAGCTTCACACATACAGCGCTTGCCTTTGCTCCTTTGGAGCTTATTTTTTCAGCACAAATGCAAATAGCATGGCTACACTGTTGTGTTTGATCCTGACTTTATATGTTACTGCTGTGGATGTCCCCATTAATATCAGTCTTTTCAAGCTGTAAATGCGACCATGGCGCAGTTGGTAGTGCATCTGCCTCTCATTCAAGAGGTCCCGGGTTTGATACCTGGCCGCGGCAAATACCCTTACTAACAAAACTGTCACCCATCAATGGTTTGATATGGTGAACCTATGTTGGGGAGCAGCTGGAGGCTCGGTAAGGGTGTTGTGGTAGTACTGGTTTAAGAAACGACAGGAATCCATAGTACGGTGCTCCAGCTGCCGCGATATGACCTTAGTAGTTGAAAACAGCGTTTAACCCCAATAAACCAATCAAGCTGTAATTACCAAGATTTTGATGTTGACTTGTTGATTTGGCAAAATGCTCAGGTTGAGAGGTGTCATCTTTTGCACATTTAATATCAGAAACTACTATTAGCCATTTATTGCATGACTGGTCTCTTAATCAGTTTACAGTTCTGGTGAAACAATAATTATGAATGTAATTACAATATCATCACATCAAAGGAAGTTGCAATTTGTGGTCGGCTACATTATGCTAATTGATACTCTGCATGAAAACTAGATTAACCCTTTCCTAATTAATGGCAGAATTTTAGGCTTGTTCCAATCGCAACTAGTTGCATATATCAAAATTAAAAAACAGTATCCTCCTCTGCAAAATTTAAGTGAAGTAAGATATTAACTAGACAACTACCAAGAACAAAATTAAAGAATGCTGTATCTGTACATCTTTTCAGTTGAAATCTAATTGTCATGACCCATGATGTGTCTTAGCATTTGCATCGGTAGATATCTGGTATTATTATTGCTATAATTTTACACTGATCCAAGACAAAACATTTTCATAAGCGGCAGTTGAACAAGCTTTAAAGTAAAATTTTCAAAATTTTCAATTCAAATCATTTCTACATGGATTTGATAAGGTACCCAACTAGATCTATTTACATCTTGTTTATTACCAAATGAAATTTCCATGATGGATTACATTCATGGAGGTGACTAAATGTGAAGGGAAAATGAGATGAAAATTATTCTTAATTTGTTTATTGGAATTGTTTCTCGGACTCTTGGGAAAAATGAAAGAGAAATTACCTCATTTATGGGCCGGTTTCCTGTATTTGTAACTTTTGTCTGGTTCCCTGTAGACTTGTACAAAACCAGATAGGAGTGAACAGTTTCATTGATAGATGTGGAAAATAGGGTGACAGTGAAAAGTTTCATGTGACAAGTTTGTTCAAAGGCTGATCTATTATATTGTCCTCAAGAGGGTTCCACTGAAATGTCAGCCATTTTGTTACATGATCATACTTTTCAATACTGAACGATTTTATATATACTAACCCAAAGAGCCAACGCAACACAAACTTTTAATTACAATATTTTGATTATTTGAAATGTGAATTCGCTAATATTTACTTCATTTTGACTGCAGACCATTATGAGATCACCAGGAAAAAAACAAATGGGTCTAAATCTATTCCGTAACGCAAATAACGTTACAAACGTAATGCCGAGGTGTGTTTCAAAAATGAAATCAAGATCAGTATCTCGTGTGTCCTCCTGTAGTATTGAACACAGCACAACCTATCTGTGACATCGAATGTAACTAACGTCGACAAACGTTTATGTGAATATTCTGTCACTCTTGAATTAACGTTTGCCCCATTTGACGCAAGGTCTGTGGTTGGACTGGGGGTTGGCGTAAACCGGTCTCTGCGATTTTGGGTTCTCAACCTATTGTCATGTGCCTTGGTCGTTACACGACTTCTGAAGGCTCTTGGCATGTCATAAACATCACCGTAGACGTCAAAACAAACGTAAGCAAGAAAAGTAAATGACCGTGAAAATAACAAAAAATAAATGGAATTGTTAACCCAAATGGAACTTGTAACACATTCAGACATGATTAATGGGTAAAATTGATGGAACATATTGGTTTGCTGAAACTTCCGCTATAGTCACGCTATTGTAGACCCCGCAAAGTCCAATAGGCGCGTTAACAACAGTCAGCCAGGAGCAATCCAATCACCCACGCTTTTCGGGACAATGCTAAATTGCGGCATTTTTGTCTATCGCCAGACAGATTTGTTTACCTAATCTTATCGGGTTATCTTGCGACTTTCCAAATATGCACATGCGCTGGTACATTGCACACACTATTGCACTTGCAGCGCGGATTTAGGGGTTTGAACTCAGGACTCTGTGTTCAGCGAAGCATAACAATTCTTACGTTCTTTTTATACGGACAATAAAATCACTATATAGAATGATAAAATCTGGAGTTTCGTTGTTTTATCATATCTCATTAAAAAGTTACAACAAAAAATCTTGTTGCGTTGGCAGTTTGGGTTAGTATAGTTAACCATGACGTAATTTCTGACAAACAAAATTAATGGTATTTCGTGGGTGTTGTTATGAAATCTCATAACTACGGCTTGATTCATAAACTATAAACCTTCTAGAAATACTTTTTGGTCTTAAATTTTTCACCAGGCATGACAATAAATGGTTCATTGACCGGTAGCATATGGCGTTTTATGGATATAGTTTAAGATCGGACGGTAAACAAAGCGCCACAACTTGTGTCGAACTTTCTGTTGTTTTTGAATGGCAGTGCGCTCTGATGTAAATGAGCTACATAAACATATCAAAGAGTGAATTTCATAAGAGAAAACTCTGATTAGCCATTGGATTGATCTTTGAACCATAATAAAGCAAATTTCTACATTGATCTTTTCTTCTCTTAGAGACATGATTAATTGAATGTTTCATTTTCAGTCACACAATTCAATATCTACATGTACATGTATAACTTCAGACTATTTGAATGACTGTTACGTCATTAATCTTTGCTTTTGATAGAACTATTTATAGTGAGGAGGACCGGAAGATGTTGTGTGATATGCAGAGAATGGTAAAGTGCAGAGAGAGGCGGCTGCATAGAGAAGCAAATTTTGCACAATTTGCTTCCCAAAAAGGGTTATGATTTCATTCAATTAGGTTAATTAACTTGGTTCCAGCATATTAGATCATATCATGACCATGAAACAGAAAAATTATTGTGTACATTCCTATACTGACATGTAAATGAATTGATTGTGACAAATTAGCTCTTTCACAGAAATTGTGACTTGACCAAGTTGACTGGAGTTCCTAACAGCAAAATACATGTTAGCAACTGGAAATTTTGTTTCACCCATTACCACACAGTGACGCCTTTGGAAACCCTACAAGATAATGGCTTGAAAAACCTTGTGGAAAATGAAGAAATTGCTTGTGACAAGCAATTTCTTCATTTCCCACAATGTTTTCTACCCAAAAAAAGAGCAATATTCCAAAATTTCATCACATTGAAAATGTCGTCTGCAACACCTTTGAATTTGGAACAGACCAAAAATTTGTTGTTTGGTAATGGTTAAATTGGGTATGGTAAAAAGTATTGAGAAAAAAAAGGAAAACTTTGCCTCGATGTTTTCCAAATCTTTTTCAATTAAGACCAACAAAATGAAGGCTTATTTGATAAAGGATTATACATGGTTCCACAATATTAGATCATTATCATGACCATGAACAGAAAATTGTCATATGGTACATTCCTGTATGCTGACATGTAAATGTATCAATTCTGACAGACAGTGCCATGCAAACGTTTATTAACAACCAAAACATTGTAATCTATAATTATACAAACTGTAGTTACAATGTTGTAGTTAAGAAGTACATTATAAAAAAATGTCACAGAAAAAGAATGTACTTTTGCTGGTATGTGACATTTAGCCTTATCCCAAACAAGACCTAGTTTTGACATCCCGAATAAGAACCACTTGGGAAAATGTTTGCATTAATGTTTAATAAGCTATCATCAAACTGGATGTTTCATAACATCCATTTTATGGTCTGCAGCAGATTTTAAATTGGAACAGTCTAAAATTTTATGATAGAATTTTGTCATTATTAATTTTGATATACAGATTCTCAAATAATAAAATTCAAACTGAACCATATTGGTGTTGCAGACAACAATATAAATGATGTATAAAGCATAAATCTTTTAAAGTTGAATTGAAAATTAATCTAGCATTTAGTCTAAAATGATATTTAGTTTTCCTTTGTAATATTTGAAAGCAGAATTATAAGTCAAGTACAAAACCACAAAAATGTGATAATAAAGATTAAACTTGGACTGGATATCAGATATAATTTTGTGAAGATTTATCAACAGAATTAGGAGAAATAGATAACCAGTCTATCAGAAAACCAGATTTCTTTGGAAAATATTGAAGAACTGCCATTTTAAATACACCTTTTTGGCGTGACTTTTCACAGAATATATGGGGTATTCCGATTGCCCGGGTGTTGGCGTTATCGTCAGCGTTGGCATAATGCTTTGGTTAAAGTTTTACAAGGAACAGTTACTGCTATCTCTGTTTCTACTGATGATATTGTTCTGAAACTTTGCACATGCTTCTGTGACCATAACATCGGTCTTCAAGCAAAGATTCATTTCTCTGACAATTATTTTTAACCCTTTTCAGACTTGAAATATTTTCAATATTTAGCACTTGACAGTCGCATTTTATTGTCCTCTGACAGCTCTTCTTTGACGTCCCAATCAGAGAAAAGTTTTGTAAACATTAAGAGAAATTTCGCAGTTTTGGAAAGGGTTAAAGTGCTCCCTTGAAGGATGGGTGGGATATTCTCTCAACATGAACAGCTACAAAAAACAACAACAAAATATGTTATCCAGATCTAATTGAAAGATCTTGATAAGAATTCTCAGAATTATCTTTTGTGGAATTTTATTTCTGTAAGAAGTTACACGGTGTTAATCCTTTCCCAGACAGCAAAAATTTGTTGTGCCAATTTGAAGGCTGCTGCAAATAACGAACAGATATTAATAAAGATAGGATTTAACTGTACTAAGTAACACAGAAAGTATTGTGAAGTTAAACAAGAAAGTGCTGATTAATATTTTTTTATTAGTCCCCTACCGGCGAAGCCGAAGGGGACTTTAGGTTTGCACTCTGTCCGTCAGTCAGTCTGTCTGTCTGTCTGTCCGTCCGTCCGTCCGTCTGTCCGTCCGTCCGTCCGTCCGTCAGTCCGGTGAATTAGTTTTCCGGACTTTTTTTCTAAACGGGGATAGCTATTGAGCTGATTTTTGGTATGTAGACTAAGACCCGCATTGATGAGTTACAGAACAAGTTTAAGTTTCGTTCCGGTCCAGTGATTTTTGGGGAAGATATGGATGCTGGACTTAGAAAATTTCTGGGAAATTAGTTTTCCAGACTTTTTTTCTTAATGCTGGCAGCTATTGAGCTGAATTTTGGTATGTAGACCCGCATTGAAGAGTTACAGAACAAGTTTGAGTTTCGTTCCAGTCCAGTGATTTTTGGGGAAGATATGGATGCTGGACTTAGAAAATTTCTGGGAAATTACAGTTTTCCAGACTTTTTTTCTTCATGCTGGCAGCTATTGAGCTGATTTTTGGTATGTAGACCCACATTGATGAGTTACAGAACAAGTTTTAGTTTCGTTCCGGTCCAGTGATTTTTGGGGAAGATATGGATGCTGGACTTAGAAAATTTCTGGGAAATCACAGTTTTCCAGACTTTTTTTCTTAATGCTTGCAGCTATTGAGCTGAATTTTGGTATGTAGACCTGCATTGGTGAGTTACAGAACAATTTGAGTTTCGTTCCGGTCCAGTGAGTTTTGAGGAAGATATGGATGCTGGACTTAGAAAATTACTGGGAAATTACAGTTTTCCAGACTTTTTTTCTAAACGCTTGCAGGTATTGAGCTGATTTTCGGTATATGAACACATATTGATGAAATACAGAACGAGTTTGAGTTTCATTCTGCTCCAGTGATTTTTGGGGAAGATACGGATGCTGGACTTAGAAAATTTCTGGGAAATCACAGTTTTTCCAGACTTTTTTTCTTAATGCTTGCAGCTATTGAGCTGATTTTTGGTACTTAGACCCACATTGATAAGTTACAGAACAAGGTTGAGTTTCCTTCCGGTCCAGTATTTTTGAGGAAGATACGGATGCCAGAAACTGGACTTTGAAATGTTTTGGGCTTCTTTTTCTAAACACATTATATAAAGCCGGTAGGGGACTTGGTATTGTTTTGCAATACTTCAGAATGCTTGTTCATGTACATACTAAGTAGCACAGAAAATATTGAAGTCAAATGAGAAAGTACTGATTTTCACAAGCCTTCTTTATTAGGGGACATAAAAAGGAGAACTGATATTAGGGGACATAAAAAGGAGAACTGATATTAGGGGACATAAAAAGGAGAACTAATATATCCACCAGTATTAGGACAAGTGCACTAGATTACCTTCTTGCTTGTTACATGGGATTAGTTTAACCCTTTCCCAAACGGCAAAATTGTAGAATGATCCAATTTGAAAGGAGATGCAGATGGCAAAATAATTGAGATATCAAAGAAGAAAAAGTATATGTTATGGCATAGAAAGTATAGAGGGAAAAGGAGAAATTGTTGATCATCGACAATTTCTTTTTTTCTCCAAATTATTCTCCAAACTATTTCTGTTACAAACTCCAATGCCTGGTCTTGTTTCGAAAGGGTAAAACAAGCTTCAGTTACAAGGTTTTTGTTGAAAAGCAACAAAATTTGGAATTCCAGGAAAAACTTGGCATTAGTGTACAATATTATGGTTTTGTTTATGAGTTTTTCTGGTCCATTTTTTCCCCATTATCTAGTCTGCAAATCCGTCTGGTCGGAAAATTTGTTCATGTTTTATTATTGTGTCAATAAGTAAGAACTGGTCTGAATTTGTTTGGAGACAGCAAAAATGATAGCTATTTCTGGCTTTCAAGGTTCTTTTCAGTGCATAAAAGATTTTACTTTAACCTATTTCCGAAAACTATGAAATTTTCAGGTGCTATTGGCTGTTTACAGTTTGCGCCTGGGTGTAGAGGAGCAACATTGGGTAACTTTTTTGCTCAGAAAAATTCCAGTGGCACTGGCGAGATTTGAACCCAGGATTGCTTGATCCCAAAGCCCGCGTCCTACCACTAGACTATGGCGCCCCACAATTTGTGCAGTATTGTTGATGTAATGTGATTGGACAAAACTGATCATCAGATCTGATCATTTTGATCTCTTCATTACAGTTAAGAAAACAACATGGTCATTTACATTGCTTGCAGTACTCTGATTTGAAGCAATTTTCATGAAATTTATTTAAATCTATTTTTCTCGTTACAGATTTTTGAACCACACGGGTGAGATCACATTTACATGTCGAGTTATACACAGTCTTCCACTCCTGATGTCCGCGGTTCAAGTCTTCTATCACAGCAGAATGGCAGCCGTTGCTCATCTGGTTGGCTCCGACCAAATACCTACACCTTCTCAGGTAGGGCATGAATTTTCTTAAAGTCTTATGTATTTGCCAGATTACAAAATTCTGCACTGGTCTATATTAAAAGGAGCTACAGATTCCATAATAAATGCTACTTGATATTTGAAAAAGTTGAGGCATTCAATTTATGAATAAGAAAAAAAAGAATGCATGCTGCAGCCAAGGTAAAGGTCACATTACTAGGTCAAGCGTATATATAAAGGATTACAACCCATCTGGCATCATTAACTACATACTCACTGGTGGTGAACTAAAACAATTTTCGCTATGTTTAAATGTGAGTTTATAGATTTTTTCTAATGACAATGAACTTATTTTAAAAACAGACCGGGTTTACCGTTTTTAGCTCCACTGGCCTTCAGGCCAGCGGGCTATTGTCATGGCATTGTGTCCGTCGTGCGTGCGTGCGTGCGTCCGTCCGTCCGTCCGGTCGTCAACTTTTTCTTTAAAAATCTTTTCCTCAGAAACTACTGGATGGATTTCAACCAAACTTGACAGGAATGATGCTTAGGTGGTCCTCTATCAGATTCCTTCAATTGATTATGATTGAACCAGAATGTCTGGAGTTATCTGCCCTTTAATTGAAAAATGGCTGTTTTTACTTTGTTTTCACTCTAGCAACTACAAATATTGACCAATTAAGACCAAACTTGGTCAGAATGGTTGAGACAATAATATCTTGCCTTAGTGCAATTTTCAACTTGATCTGAATTTCATATCATGAGTTATGTGCCCTCGAAATTGACAAAATTGCTATTTTCGGCTTTATTTAGACTTTGTTTTCACTCTAGCAACTACAAATATCGACCAATCAAGACATAACTTTGTCAGAATGGTGGTGACAATAAGATCTTGCCAGAGTGCAATTTTCAGCTTGATCTGAAAATTACATCTTTATTTATGTGCCCTTGAAATTGACAAAAAATACCATTTTTTGACCTTATTTTCACTCAAACAACAATTAATATCCACCAATCAACACAAACCTTTAACATAATCTTACTGACCATAAGATCTTGCATGGGTGTAATTTTCAGCCTCATCTGTATCTTAAATCTTGATTTATGTGCCCTTGAATTTGACAAAATTGCTGTTTTCGACTTTTCGACTTTGTTTTTACTCACTTTACAACCACTTATTTTGAACTATCAGGTTAAAACTTTAAGCAAGATGTAGGTGAAGTTATCATCTTGCTTAAGTGTGATTCTTAGCTTGAAAAGAATATGACATCCTCTGTTAAGTGCCTTTCAATTTGACAAAATTACTAATTGTGACTTTGTTTTCACTCTACCACCAAACTCACTCTAACCAAGACAAATCTGGCTAACCATTAGATCTTATATGAAGGTATTTTCAGCTTTCTAGTTACCTTGTTATTTCTCTAAGAACAACAAGTATTGAAAAATCTAGTCAAAACTTGGATTTGATATTGCAAGAAATCCAAGGCTTTCTAGTTATTAGAGAGGCATTTACAATAGGGTATTTCCCTGAATCTATTTTTAGAACTATCACCTTGAAATCTATTTTTAGAAATATGAAACATTTTGAAGTAAGCAATGGTAGTGAGCTAGCATCATCCTAAGCTGGAATGTTTTCTCATTTCCTTTTACCCTTTCTCAAATGGCAAACATATAGTTTTACTTTCAGGCCTGTGGAGCGACTCAAGACCTTCAGGTCTTGTAGTGTATTGACAAACTGTCAGTGTTGTTATAAAATCTCGTAAATACGGCTTTATCGAAGCCATAGTTACGAGATTTTATAACAACACCATGGGAATGCATTGATTGCGAAAAAACGTCCCTCGCTTTGGCCGAGTTCACCACCAGTAAATCTTAAATTGATGAGGGTATCCCTTGTTAAATTCCAGTGTCGCGGATGAAGCCATAACATGCACCAAGTGTTTAGTATTTAATGATTGGTCGTAATCCGTAAGATCCATGACAAGACATTAGGACTAGGTTTTCTAAAAAGATTTTGTTCCTTTCCTAGAACTTTAGAGAACTAAGCAAATAATGGTATGCTAAACATATGATGAGAATGGAAACAACATAACAAATATGCATGTAAGGGAGGCAACAAATTCTAACATTGATTTTATCACATGAATTGTCTCCCTTTATATTTCAGCTCTCAGACCCAAAGAAGATATTTTCCCTGAACCCTGCAGAAGGTCAGCGAGGCATCTTGATAAAGAACCAAACTGGTGACTGGGGCTTGATTAGGGGTCAGTGGACGGGATTCAGGAAGGCTCAACCAGCAGTCGCAGGTGTGAATCTTTCCTTCATCGTTAGATTTTTAGCAGACAGTTTATGTTGGTTAGCAAGAAAAGTACTTTTGAAATTGTCAAGGCATGAATTGAAATAAAAAAAGATATATATTGATGGTATTAAGTAAATGATGATATTATATAAAAGGTAGACATTGTGTGCTATTAAAAATATAATGCTTATATGAACAAGAAATGATTTGGAAGAATTTACATAGCAATTCTGATTTATCAGTTATATTCTTAGTTTTAAGATAGTCATTTAGAAGATACAGCATTACATTTGCCGATTCTTTGATTATACCTATGCCATTTCTATAGCAACCAAAGGTAAAAAGGCAAAGAAAGAAGTTGCCTGGAGCCTGGGTACATTATCTGTGTCCTTCTACAAGCTGGGAACCAGCTTTTTAGTCTTCCCTACCAACAAGACAAGATAAATACTTTGGAAAACAATTTGGAAAATAAAGAAATTGCTTGTCACAAGCAATTTCTTCCTTTTCCCACATTGTTTTCTTTCCATAAAGACCAAAAAATGAAAATTTCATGCTCTTGGAAGTTGTCATCTTGAATTATTAGTCCCCTACCGGCGAAGCCGAAGGGGACTTTAGGTTTGCACTCTGTCTGTCAGTCAGTCCGTCCGTCTGTCCGTCTGTCCGTCCGTCAGTCCGTCAGTCCGTCCGTCTGTCCGTCAGTCCGGTGAATTAGTTTTCCAGACTTTTTTTCTAAACGGGGGTAGCTATTGAGCTAATTTTTGGTATGTAGACCCGCATTGATGAGATACAGAACAAGTTTGAGTTTCGTTCCGGTCCAGTGATTTTTGAGTAAGATATGGATGCTGGACTTAGAAAATTACTGGGAAATTACAGTTTTCCAGACTTTTTTTCTAAACGCTTGCAGGTATTGAGCTGATTTTTGGTATGTAGACCCGCAATGATGAGATACAGAACAAGTTTGAGTTTCGTTCCGGTCCAGTGATTTTTGGAGAAGATACAGATGCTGGACTTAGAAAATTTCTGGGAAATTACAGTTTTCCAGACTTTTTTTCTAAACGCTTGCAGGTATTGAGCTGATTTTTGGTATGTAGACCCGCATTGATGAGATACAGAACAAGTTTGAGTTTCGTTCCGATCCAGTGATTTTTGGAGAAGATACAGATGCTGGACTTAGAAAATTTCTGGGAAATTACAGTTTTCCAGACTTTTTTTCTAAACGCTTGCAGGTATTGAGCTGATTTTCGGTATATGAACACATATTGATGAGATACAGAACAAGTTTGAGTTTCGTTCCGGTCCAGTGATTTTTGGGGAAGATACAGATGCTGGACTTAGAAAATTACTGGGAAATCACAGTTTTCCAGACTTTTTTTCTAAACGCTTGCAGGTATTGAGCTGATTTTCGGTATGTGAACACATATTGGTGAAATACAGAACGAGTTTGAGTTTCGTTCCGGTCCAGTGATTTTTGGGGAAGTTACAGATGCTGGACTTTGAAAATTTCTGGGAAATCACAGTTTTCCAGACTTTTTTTCTTAGTACTTGCAGCTATTGAGCTGATTTTTGGTATGTAGACCCGCATTGATAAGTTACAGAACAAGGTTGAGTTTCGTTCCGGTCCAGTGATTTTTGAATTTTGACTTTGAATTTTTTTGGGCTTCTTTTTCTAAACACATATATAAAGCCGGTAGGGGACTTGGTATTGTTTTGCAATACTTCAGAATGCTTGTTTATAAAACATTTGTATTCTCTTATTTCCATAGCAACCAAAGGTAAAAAGGCCAAGAAAGAAGTCGCCTGGAGCCCGGGTACATTGTCTGTATCCTTCTATAAGCTTGGAACCGGTGCCTGGCAACACCTTAGTCTTCCCTACCAACAGGACAGCTACAAGTTCACAATTCAGGACGCTAATGTCGATCTGAAGTCTGGAACCATCCAGATAAACAGTGACTCAAATGAGGTCGCCGAAAATCTGGCGCTGGGCTTCTCTGTTGCATTGTTACATGTGCTGTGTCAGCCTAGATATGTCCCGCCCCCTCCTCCTGAACCAATCACAGTCACTGAACAGACCACACCCACCCCTGTCACACCAGCCAATCAGGAACAACCTCCAGCCAATCAGGATGAAGCTCCTCCCACAACAGATACTGAGGAGAAACCAGCAGAAGGGGAACCAGATAAAACTGGAGATGAAGGTAAAGTTTATTGAAATTTTAAAAAAAAGAAACAAAAAAAAAAATTAAAAACATGAAACATTTGATAAAAGTATGATGTAACACATCCGACTTTGTTGTCACATAAGAAACAGACATAGGAAAGTAATGTTGAAACAATGCTTGTTTTGAGCAATTACTTACATTTTCCTTCTATAATTCAAATATTAACGCATTTGATGAACAAAAAATCTGGTCTGATGTCATTCAAATCAAAACTAAACAAATTTGGTGAGTCTGACTCCTGATATGTTGATATAAAATGACTTTCCTACGATTTCAACTCAAATTTAAACTGTAATACAAACAAAAAAATAAACAAACTGATTTTTGCTATTTCTAATTCAGGACCTGCAGTTGCAGCTCCTACGAGTGATGCTCAACCAGAATCCCCACCACCCGCTGAGGCTCCAGCCACGCCAAAATCACCAACAATAAAGAGTGAACCAGGGACCCCAAGCAAGAAAGTGAAGGAGCTTCCACCTATACCAACTTTTGAACTTGGACTTGTACTTGCTGCAGGTAAAGACTTACATATCTTTTATACTTTTGGAATAAGGATGAATAGATCTACCAGGGAAAAGCAACAAAAGGGCCGAGCTTCAACCAATTTCCACACAGTCGCGCTTTCTGACGCCCACAAAATGAAAGCTTTAGAAAGCATTTTGGAAATTGGAAGTATTTGCTTGCGACAAGCAATTACTTAATTTCTGACATTATTTTCAGCCCAAAAAGACCAAATAATTCAAAATTATATTCACTTGAAATTGTTTTCTGTATCTTCTCTGTAAAATTTGAACTTTGATTTATACCTTTTGTCACCACTCTGGTTGTCCTTCCATCCATCTGTCTATGTGTCTGTATGCCTCTTAGCAATTTCTTGTCCACATCATCATCATCATCATCATCATCATCATCATCATCATCATCATCATCATCATCATCATCATCATCATCATCATCATCATCATCATCATCATCATCATCACCACCACCACCACCACCACCACCACCACCACCACCACCACCACCACCACCATCATCATCATCATCATCATCATCATCATCATCATCATCATCATCATCATCATCCTGTTTTGATTATCCAGGCCTACGATTACTCCTCTGTTGAGGGTGGGGCCTGGCTGCCCAGTCTCGACCAGAGTCTTCCTCTCCAGGTCTTGCGATCGCTAGGGTTGGTATTTGTCAGTCCAACATGTTGGAGATCAATTTTTCTCTCATACAAATTTTGTTGAATATTCATAGATATTGTAATCCCATGGAAGGTACTCTAACTACTGTGTTTAATCTTGTTCAAACTGAGTGCTGTTTTGTCTTCTCAGGTTACAATATTGAGACGGCGACCAATGACCACATCAAGAAGACGTACGGTGACAACGCATGTGCCGGATGTGTGGCCGTCGGTATGGACGTCGGTGTCGGTCAGATTGGTCAGGTCGCCACACAAGCACAGGCTGAAGTTGAGGTAATGTGTGCCATGATTCTAACCCTTTCCCAAACAAGTTCTTGTTTTGACAGACGTTCTTATGAGATTAGGCTTGGAAAACATTGAGGTAAAAGAGGAAAATGCTTGCAACCAGCATTTTCTCCTTTTGCCTCAATATTTTCTGCGCTACATTATAGATAAAATCTTTCTCTATCAACATTTATTTTGTCATAGGCAGCAGCTTTGAAATAGGACCACTCTAAAACTTTGTCGTTTGGGAATGGGTTATTATGCTTTCACTGAAATATTGGCTGATAAAACCAAGAGCACACTTAAACCTTTCCCAAACAAACAAGAATTTAGGGTATTCTAATTTAAAAGCTGTTCTGTGGGATTATCTGTGCTTGAATTTAACGAAATAACTGTTTTCATTTTGTTTTATTGGCCAAGACAAAACTTGGGACACAATTTTGATGACCATAAGATCTTGAATCAGTGTTTGTTTCAGCTTGTTACAAATTTAACATATGGAGTTATATGCCATTGAATTTGACTAAAGTGATGTTTTCAACTTTGTTTTCACTTGAACAGCCACAAATATTGACCAATCGAGACAAACTTTGGGCAAAATGTTGCCTGGTAAGATCTTGCATGAGTCTTGTTATCAGCTTGAACGTGATCTCACATACTGTTTCTGAGCTCCCTTGAATTTGATAAAAGTTATTCTTTTCGACTTTGTTTTTACTAGCTACAAATATTGATTAGTCAAGACAAAAAAACATGGACAAAAATGTTGTTGGTCACGATCTTGCATCCTGAGGTATGTGCCCTTGAAATGGACAAAACTGTTTCTTTCAACTTTATTTTTCTCTATTAACAGCTGCTGATGTTTACAAATCAAGATAAAACTTAGACAATAAAATTTTGCAGAATTTACATTTTCAGCTTCATATGACTCTCACAATCTGAGTAATGCATCTTTGAGTTTGATAAAGTTGCCATTTTGGGCTTTCTCTTTAATATAATTATGCCCCCGATAGGGAGGCATCATAAATTTGACTTGTCCGTCCGTCCGTCTGTCTGTCCGTCTGTCTGTCCGTCTGTCCGTCCGTCTGTCCGTCCGTCCGTCCGTCATTCCGTCCAAAAACTTTAACATTGGCCATAACTTCCTTATTACTTAACATATTCGCTTCATACTTTACCACAACATTCCTTGGTACATTACCTTTCTGTAGGCACATACTTTGGTGACCTTGACCCCTGGATGACCTTGACCTTGAACATAGATTGGCCATAATTTAAAATCAAAGCGGTGTCGGGGGCATTGTCATCTTACAGTGACAGCTCTTGTTCCATTCTTTCTAAGATAATGGGCCCCTCTTTACCTCAACATCTTCTCTTTCACTCTAACAATCACACTTTCTGAGATATGTGCCCCTATTAATCTTGAGTCATCTTGGTTCTGGTGGGCGATTTAGGACCATCATGATCCTCTTGTCTTCTTTTGCCTCAATGCTTTCCTGAGCCTTTTCTGTTCGGACATCAAAACCAGGAAGATAACATTTGTTGTTTAGCAGAGCAGCGTATTTGTATTCTAAATTCATGTTTAACCCATTAACAGACGGCAAAATTATACTCATCCAATTTGAAAGGTGAAGTATACGACAATTTCAAGTGAATGAAATTTTCCACTTTTTGGCCTTATTGTGTAGAAAATATAGTGGGGAATGAAGAAATTGCTTGTCACAAGCAATTTCTTCATTTTCCACTATGTTCTCCAAAGCCTTGTTGGGAGTTAAAAGGTGTCACTGTGTGGTAATGGGTTAAATTCCATATCTTTTGTATTAGATCCTCATATGAATCATCTAAACAACATGTGGTTTGAAAAGGGATTAACCCTTTCGAAAACGACAAAGTTTTAAGGTGATCAACTTCAAAAACTGCCACAAATGGCAAAATGGATGTCATCAAAGATATAATTTATGTAAAATATGGCATAGAAAATATTGAGACAAAAGGAGAAACTACTGGTTATCAGCAGTTTCTTCTTTTGTTTCAATGTTTTCCCTAGCCTATTTTATTAGGTATGTCTTGTTTGGGAAAGGGTTAATAGACTGGTTATACATGGACAGATTGATAAATCCATGGTGTCATTATAAAGTCTTGTAACTACTACTTCAATCAAGGTTTTAGAATACACTTGTAAATAAAATACTATTGTTTATCCAAAATAATGTCACTGTTTAATTGATAAACGGATCCCTATTACAATAAATGATATTTGCATTTCAAAGTGTAATTACCGTTTCTAATCTATTTACTTCTCCCATTTCCAGGTAGCAGAAGCAGGAGAAGCGTGTGACGTCGGCGAGGTAGAGGACATCGGACAGGACAATATAGAGATGGCCGACGGCATGGAGATGGGTGCCGACGGGATGGACGCCATGGGTGACGCAGGCGGCGCGGCTTGTGGAGGCTTCTAGAGTGGCAAAATTATAACGGCATGGCATATGGAGCCTAGAGCCTTATTGTTGGAGGGTTCTAAAGTGGCCTATATAGCATAGTACTTGGAGCCTAGAGCCTTCTAGAGATATATATTGTTGGTATTATTGCAAAACCTCGTAACTAGACAGCTTGATTAAAGCTGTAGTTATAAGGTTTTGTAGTAATAGGGACGTTATGGAAGAGCTGAGCCTTTTAAAGATATATATTGTTGCCAGTTGGTGTTATTGCAAAACCTTGTAACTACAGCTTTAATCAAGCTGTAGTTACAAGGTCTTGCAATAACACCAAGTATGTGGAGGAACTGATACTAGAATACCAGCATCAGTCATAATGTGTGTTGATTTATATGAAAGGGGCCATTTGTGGCACCTTTAAAGACTATGTAAAAAAGTTGTTCATGAAATAAAAGAATTTTGTGTGTATATGTTTATGGACCATTTCATAACTGTCTCAATGCGTACTGTACATGTCTCAGTAGAGTGTTGTTATGCTAGTTGGGCTATAAATAGATGAAATGTCTTAATCAAACAAAAAAAATAGCTTAAGATTTTTACCCAGCTGAAATGAATAATTTGCTTCAATGCTCTTTTATACTAATGATGTGCATAATAGCTGTACAACAAATGTTTACAATAATTGGTAGCACCTGTCCAAGAATTCTTTCGAAAAGTTTGCAAGGGCTTTTTGGTAATACATTATATTAGCCAAAAATAGGTAGATAATGATATTTCATTTCTGTTAAAAAATCTCAAATATTTAATTGGTGAAATTTAACACAATAAATTTCATCAAACATTGTAACTTTGTCATTGTATTTACATCTAGTCAATATATTATTTACATGTAAACAAGATTCATTGTCTAGTCAAATGCTTTTGTATATTTTTGTCATTTCTAGTCAATTTATGTACGCTTATTAAATGATTATGCTACTTTCATGACCATAGTCTGTTCTTGAATGGCTATAAGTCTTTGACCCATTACCAAATGACAAAATTTTAAACTTGGCCAAATTCAAAGATGTTGCAGAAGACAATTTCAAGTGAAATGACTTTCACATTTCTTGGATCTTTTTGGGCAGAAAACATTTTGGAAAATGGAGAAATTGCTTGTCACAAGCAACTTCTTCATTTTCTATGATGTTTTCTAAAGCCTTTATATCATGAGGCATCAAAAACTGTCAATATGTGTTCATGGGTTAAAAGGAACAGGCAAAAGATTTTAAAAAGAGAAATCCTTTTCTGATGCAAAAAGGCATTACACGTATGAAGTTTTTGATATGCTATGATTCATGACTTTCTTTATAATCTGAATTGATACATGACTATTATGGTCTGTTAAGTTAGTTTCAAAATTGGTTTTGTAGCTAAGAAAATATTTCACTTCCAAAAAGATTTAGGGAAAAAGAATAAATGTAATATAATGTAAGGTATCTATACTTTGGTTAGTGGAAATATTAGTTTTAGGAAATTTGTCTCCTTAGGGTTGCCAAAAGTAATTTGATATTTGTTGAAGACAACTTGCTCATTGTCATGGATTTTACTGCTACATGTACGCATAAAATGCAATTGAATTTTACACTTTCACCAAGTCAAAATGACCCACAGTATTTCTTAATTTTTTTGTTTTGCATTTCATTTCTTTAACTTTTGTTTAAGCCAAACAAAAATGTTTTAAACCAGCACAATTTAGAAAAAAAGGTTGAATATAACAAATCTATTGATTTCAACAGTAGTAAATGTGTTTATTGTAGTTAAAAAATCGTTGAGGGAAATGTAGAAACTACTGATCATCAGTAATTTCTTCATTTTGCTGGATATTTTCACAAATTATTTCAACTGAGGATGTCAAAACCAGGTCTTGTTTGGTTTAGGGCTAAAACTATTTTATGAAATCCAACATTCTTAGAATTATATTATGTTTTAGTAGACTTCCAGTCGGAATTCTAGATATTTTTTCTTCTTTTATACACAATCTTTTTTGCATAATTTTTCTCGATTTAAGAATTTTTTATTTTGATGTGCAATTCTCTCATTATTTTAATGCTGTCTTGTAAATAAATTTTTGCCTTACATATGCTTTATATATTTTTCATTGTAATTTGATAAGATGTGTTTAAAGTTTAATGATTTTGAATCTTACATTGCTGTTCATTTTTTGTTATCTCGCAAATAAACCTTGTACCAGGCATGTAGAATTTTTAGATTGGTGCAAATTAATGATTTATTGATGGTAATGGCTGATTTAGACACAAAGGTCCTAAACATGAGCACAAATTGCGAGAAGGGTTAGGAAAAAGACTTTACTAAGAAGAAAGACTTAAGCATTTACTAAAGTTTTGAACCAAAGATTAAGGCCTGCATGGTCACATACAATTCTGCATGCACATCACTAACATCGCGGCCAAAGATATGCTGTTTTACCGGCCATTTTTTGGTGTGATCGAGCCGTTATGTGGATGCAGAATTGTGTATCTGGCCAGGCCTTTAGAAATAGAAGATGAATGTAATTATCTTCAATTTGGGTGATGAAGTGACAAAAGTGCTTTGTATGTATCACATCATACTTTTAGGATAACATTTCATAAAGTAAGAATACTCAAATTTGTATCAATTTTGTGTCTCATTATTCCGATGTAAGATGTACATTTTCCTTTTACTACAATATTTGATATTAGACAATACTATGTAATCATCAAAGTAGCTTTTAGATGTATGTTTAAAGTAGTTTAGTCATATGATATATGATATTCATGTGTATATATTCACAAAATGTGCAAAAGAAGCCAAAATGTTTGAAATATGAAATTGGAGTATTATAGAAATTAATGGCTCAAAACAAGCTTGCCTTTCTCAAACATTTGATATTCAATCTATTGCATAACTGGTCAAAACAATACAGCACATATGGCGACTTAACATAAAATGTGAAATGTAATAGTGATTAGCTGAAATAATGTGATTGCTATGAATTGCTGGTGTCTATAAAACATTGATAAATCTGATCTACAGATAGGAGGGGGTAATAGCTTTTCAAAATGAAAACTTTCATATTAATTTAAATCAAACCCTACATTGTGGGCACTCATTGGAATTGTCTCATGGAGACAATTCAAATGAGTACCCACAACATAGGGTTTTGATTTAAAAATAAAAACAAATAGAATGCCTTTGTCCGCTCTTTTCTGTTGCTGTAATTAATTTACCTTAATGAAATGATCTAAAACTCAATGAAGTTTGAGTTGTAATGTTTATACCTGAAACCCTCAGACACTGAATTCTTTATTTTCCTCTGTAAGACAAATACAATTTCAGAGTAGAAGAATGTTCGGCAATTCTAATAAATGTCAATTAAAATAGGTCTGGGATATCAAAGTTACAAGTTACAAGGTCACAATGTTTAAATATTAGTGTACTGTCGTCTATCATCAAGATATAAATGTTAAAATATTTCAAAAGAACATAACTTTGAAGGTATAATCTATATTTCATACTTTTCTCACAATGATACATTGTCATTCTATGTCATCTTAAGAGCAGAGTTTCAATTTTACAAGTTTCTGTGTAAGAATATTGACCTTCAGATTGATTTAGAAACCTTGGGCTAATTAGCAATAGTTGCTGAATAATGATGTATCAATTATTATATTTTGGCACAGCTGACTTAGATGGTAAACTATAAAGTTAGATAGTTTTAAGATAATGAAAATCAATCCTGAAGTTCTCTTTGGTCAATGTCAGTCAAATGATTGCAAAGTTTTTAAAACGAACTGAAGCAGTTGATTGATGCTGATTTATAAATCTTCAACATTTCTCAAGATTTGGTTAGCTTTTAGCCTAGCTGTTCCAAATAACATAATTTAAGACTGTTCCAATTGGTAAAGAAATGCTGATTATTAGCATTTTCTTCTTTTCGTTAAATACTGTTAGATTTGATGATGTGAAAACCTGGTTTTGTTTGGGAATGCATTTAAGTCAGTTGTTTATTATGCAAGTCACTGCATTTTATCCATCACAATGCATTTTATCCATCACTTAAACATCTGCAGAATAGCATGGTTTAGTCACAATAAATCTAGTCACAGTCAGTTATATGACCATAGTTAATATTGTGGCTTTTCAATGAAAACCTCGTAACTGCAGCTTGTTTTAAGCTGCAGGCATGTGGTTTTCGATGAAAAACAACTATATAACTCCCTGCATTATATCCATCACGATGCTTTCACTAACACATTTGCTGAATAGCGCGGTTTAGTCACAATAAATCTAGTCACAAATGAAATGTCATGTACTGAGTTTTGTATTATATTTTTACATACTGTGTATATTTTATTACTTTTGCTAATATAACCATTTTACATTTATCATTATTTCTTTTTCTGGAAAAGGAGAATTAAAAGGAAAAGAAGAATAAAAGTGGATTGCAAGGAGTGAAAAGTTTTGAAACAGTAAATGTGAATTTATGTTTAACCCTTTACCAAATGACAAAATTTTGGACTGTTCCAATTTGAAAGGTGTTGCAGAAGACAGTTTAAAGTTGATGAAATTTTGAAAATCTTCGCATTTTGGGTTGGAAAACATTGTGGAAAATGAAGAAATTGCTTGTCACAAGCAATTTCTTCATTTTCCACGATGTTTTCCTAATCCTTTATCTTGTTGGGCGTCAAAAGGCGTCACTGCGTGGTAAAGAGGAGCAAAATGTCGTAAGAAATGTCGGAATAAGTTATTGGTCTACAAGTCATGTAGAGTGTAAATGGCCAATTTAAACTACATGTGACCCGTCAAGCTAAAAGAAACCTTCCAGAAAGTGCATAAAATATCGACCCTTCTCAGTTACGTCAGTCCGTGCAGCCACATTAGGGCCGATACTTTTCTGAATCTGGAATGTTTTCCCTATCTTACTAGATCTTCTGACAAGGTCCCTTTTAGAGTGACGGGTCACATAATCATTTTGTATAGAGAGAGACATGGTTTTGGGTCAGTTCTTTTCAAATTGCTGTTTTTACTGACCAAGAAAGATGCGACATACCGGTAATTTTATGCAAGATTGGATATTGGAATGACAGTGCATATTTGCTCAAAAAGATCTGGTGTTGAATGGACTTGCAAGACCTTATACATGAATTTACCTAATGTATTTCAGCATGTATCCATTAACATGCATATTCACTGATTCTCCTTTTCTCAGAATAATGCTCATTTAGATTAGATAAGGTCTTAAGAATATTACAACTTTTAGCTGTTTACATGAAGATCCTATTTATATACCGGTTTGTTAGCTCACCTGAGCACGAAGTGCTCAAGGTAAGCTATTGTCTACAATAAAGTGAAGCTTGTGGTAAGTTGTTTCAAATTAACCCTTTCCCAAACGGCAAGATTTTAAGGTGATCCACACCAAAAACTGCTAGAAATGTCAAAATGGATGTTATTAAAGATAGGATTTGTGTAAAATATGGCATAGAAAATATTGAGACAAAAGGAGAAACTGCTGGTTATCAGCAGTTTCTTCTTTTGTTTCAAAGTTTTCCCAAGCCCTTTCTTCCAGGGACGTCAAAACCAGGTCTTGTTTGGGAAAGGGTTAAGGATTGGGATTGTTAAAAAGAGTGTTTGAAAGAAAAATGACAGAAGGAAAAAGAAGAATTGAATTGCTTTTCACTTTAATTCCCAATAAGAAAAGAGTTTCAGATGATGAATTCTTATTGTTAAGGCACAAGATTAACTCAAAGGGAAACTAAGTAATACATGTACCAAGAAAATATCGCTTCTTTTCAACTAAAACCGTGTATCTACAGCTTGTTTAAAGCTGTAGATACGAGGTTTTTGAAGAAAAGTGATGATATGGGTATATCCTTAGCCATTTTCTGTTCTTTAACCCTTTCCCAAACGACAACATTTTAGGGTGATCCAATTTGAAAGATGATGCGGACCACAGAATAGATGAAATTATACATGGGTATTCTGTACAATAAATCACAGAAAATATTGAGGCAAAAGGAGAAACTGCTGGTTATCAGCAGTTTCTTCTTTTGTCTCTATGTTTTCCCAAACCAATTCTATTAGGGACGTCAAAACCAGGTCTTGTTTGGGAAAGGGTTAATGGATTTTTAGCTCACCTGAGCACGAAGTGCTCAAGGAGAGCTATTGTGGTCACTTTTTGTCCGTCGTCCGTCTGTCTGTCCGTCTGTCTGTCCGTCCGTTCACAATTTCGTGTTTACACTCTAGCATCTACAAATATAAGCCAATCTTGACCAAACTTGGTCAAAACATGTATGGCCATAAGATCTCGGATGAGTTTTATTATGGGTCAGATCATACTAGAAAGTCAGGAGTTATCTGCCCTTGAATGCGAAAAATACTTAGTTTTGACATTGTTTACACTCTAGCATCTACAATTATTGATCAATCAAGACAAATCTTGGACATGACATTGCAGACCATAAGATCTCGGATGAGTTCGATTTTCAGTCTGATCTGACCAGAAAGGCAGGAGTTATGTGCCCTTGAATTTGACAAAATTGCCATTTTCGACTGATTTTGACCTTGTTTACACTCTAGAATCTACAATTATTGACCAATCAAGACAAATCTTGGACACAATGTTGGATATCATAAGATCTCGAATGAGTTTGATTTTCAGCCTGATCTGACTAGAAAGTCGAGAGTTATGTGCTCTTGAATTGACAAAATCACTGTTTTCGGCTGTTTTTGACCTTGTTTATACTCCAGAATCTACAATTATTTATCAAACAAGACAAATCTTGGACACAATGTTGGACACGATGAAATTTTGGATGAGTTTGATTTTCACAATGTTATTGACCATAAGTTCGTTTTCAGTCTTAAAGTCATAAATATTTTTTGAATTGAAGAAAAGTTTTGCTTATATAATTTTGGTTCAGGTGAGCGATATAGGACCATCATGGTCCTCTTGTTTTATCCAAGTGAGCTGAAAAATTCTGATATTCGATGGATCAAAAGTTGTACATTTTTAAGACCATGCTTTGTAATGTTTATGTAAGTTTAGACAACCTTTTTACTATGAAACAATGTGAAAAATTTTGTATGGCCATGACCAAGGTCAGAATGAAACAATGTTGATGGAAAAGGATAATGGGCTTTTTTCAACTTGATTTTAAGTTAGTCCACCCCTAATAAGATTCACACTCCCCCCCTAATATTGTTTGTTTGATGTCGTTAAATATTTAGTGGTGGAATGTTCCACTGCCAAATGTTTATGTCGCCTGAATAGGTCCGTATGTAACAGATATTTACGACATTGCACAAAAAATTCCAACATGGTGTAAATCTCATTAGGGGTGGACTACCTTGAAATAGAATGATCAGTTAGTAACTTTCACATTGTAAGTAGTGTAAAGGTCATGCAATAAATCCTAATAGATTTCTTTTTTGCCCGAATTACTAGTGATTTCAGAATACAGCATGAGTTAACCCTTTCCCAAACGGCAAAATTTTAGGGTGATCCACTTCAAAAACTGCCACAAATGACAAAACAGATGTTATTAAAGGTAGGATTTGTGTAAAATATGGCACAGAAAATATTGAGACAAAAGGAGAAACTGCTGGTTATCAGCAGTTTCTTCTTTTGTTTCAATGTTTTCCCAAGCCTTTTCTATTAGGGACGTCAAAACCAGGTCTTGTTTGGGAAAGGGTTAACTGTTAAAAGTGTTGATGGAAAATGTTTTGTATGTCTTTATAAGTCTAATTGAGAGACTAAAATTCTGAAAACACTGAAAAAATAGAGGATTAAATTACTGATGAACAACAATGTCTTATTTACCTTGATGTTTTGGATCATGGGGTAAATTTCTTGTACAAGTGTGACATGAAATAGATAACATTCAATGCTAAATGCATATATTTGTACAAACTTATAGATAGAAGATTTGTATTGATAACACAATTTTATGTGCATTTTTATGGAAAGTGCAAATGTATAGATCCATTCATGCTGTTAAATTGTCTCTTTTCAACAAAAAACTTTGTTACTGCAGCTTGTTGTAAGCTGCAGTTACAAGGTTTTTGTTGAAAAGCAACAATATGCCATTTCATTTTCTATCGAGCCTTTTATCACATGTGCAATCTTAGACTCTTCCACAAACCTGATACTGTTTGGCATACTAAGAAAAACATAGAAGTAATGTGGTTTATAACCAGTCTAATTGCGAGCAAGTGCTCAAAGGCTTTTGGATGGAAATGGTATGGTATATAACATAGCATGAAAGTGTCTATTTTGGATATGATAATCATCAGTTCTATTGCAAAACCTTGTAGCTACAGCTTCAATAAAGCTGTAGTTACAAGGTTTTGCAATGATGTCGACATATTAATCCACTTGCAATGTTTGTGCATGAAAATTGTCACTTTACTCACCATCAAATTAATCGGATAATATCTATTAGAATCTGTTGCTGTAGTATTTGGGATGTTATATTAATAAAATATATCCTAGTCTGAGACTGACTCTGTTCTTATTGTAATTCCAAATTGGCCTTATTTTGTTTTATCTGAACTCATCTCCACTCGAAATGTAGATCAATTTTTCCGAGCTCTGCTCGAACTTTCAGTGGCTGCCATCTCGGTCCCAGGCGAGGTTGGTGCCTGAAACTTGGTGTGCGCATTCCCAGTGCCAAGGGCTACAACCTGTGAAAATTTGAAGGAAATAGGAGACAACAAATTTTTCCTACCGAAAAAATGCCTGGGCTATACATCAGGAGTTTATGCCAAATTCGGTCAAAATCTAAGGTACCCTTTTTTCGCACCTCTTTTGTGTATGCAGGGTCGCTGAGTGTGAATTTGAAGTTGGAATCGGATTATCTCCCCCGTGAAAAAGTTAGGGCGGGTTTTGAGGGCCATGTATTTCGAGCTCGGCTTGAACTTTAAGTGGCTGCCATCTTGGTCCCAGGCGAGGTTGGAGCCTAAAACTTTATGTGCGCATTCCCAGTACCAAGAGCTACAACATGTGAAAATTTGAAGGAAATCCGAGACAACAAGTTTTTCCTCCCGAAAAAACGCCTGGGCTATATACATCAGGCGTTTTGGCGAATTCGGTCAAAATCTAAGGTACCCGTTTTTCGCACCTCTTTTGTGTATTCCAGGTCGCTGAGTGCGAATTTGAAGTCTGAATCCGATTAACTCCCCCATGAAAAGGTTACGGCGGGTTTTTTAGGCCATGTATTCTGAGCTCTGCTCTAAATTTAAGTGGATGCCATCTCGGTCCTAGGCGAGGTTGGAGCCTGAAACTTCGTGTGCGCATTCCCAGTGCCAAGGGCTACAACCTGTGAAAATTTTAAGGAAATCCGAGACATCAAGTTCTTCCGCCTGAAAAAAACGCCTGGGCTTATACATATGGCGTTTTTACCAAAGTCGGTCAAAATCTAAGAAACCCGTTTTTCACAACTCTTTTGTGTATTCGGGGTTGCTGAGTGCGAATTTGAAGTCTGAATCGGATTATCCCCTCCGAAAAAATTTTACGGCGGGTTTTTAGGGCCATGTATTCCCAGCTCTGCCCAAAATTTAAGTGGCTACCAACTCGGTCCTAGGCAAGGTTGGAGCCTGAAACTTTGTGTGCGCATTCCCACTGCCAAGGGCTACAACCTGTGAAAATTTGAAGGAAATCCGAGACATCAAGTCTGGGTACCTTAGATTTTGACAGATTTTGGCAAAAACTCCTGATGTATAATAGCCCAGGCGTTCTTTGGTGCGGAAAAACTTGATATCTCGGATTTCCTTCAAATTTTCTACAGGTTGTAGCCCTTGGCAGTGGGAATGCGCACGCGAAGTTTCAGGCTCCAACCTCGCCTATGACCGAGTTGGCAGCCACTTTAAGTTCGAGCAGACCTCGGAATACATGGCCCGAAAAACCCGCCGTAACTTTTTTCACGGGAGAGATAATCCGATTCCGACTTCAAATTCGCACTCAGCGACCCCGATTACACAAAAGAGGTGCGAAAAAAGGGTACCTTAGATTTTGACCGACTTTGGCAAAAACTCCTGATGTATAGCCCATGCGTTTTTTTTTTTGGCGGAAAAACTTGATGTCTTGGATTTCCGTCAAATTTTCACAGGTTGTAGCCCTTGGCAGTGGGAATGCGCACGCGAAGCTTCAGGCTCCAACCTCGCCTAGGACCGAGTTGGCAGCCACTAAAAGTTCGAGCAGACCTCGGAATACATTGCCCGAAAAACCCGCCGTAACTTTTTTCACGGGAGAGATAATCCGATTCCGACTTCAAATTCGCACTCAGCGACCCTGATTACACAAAAGAGGTGCGAAAAAAGGGTACCTTAGATTTCGACCGAATTTGGCAAAAACTCCTGATGTAAAAGCCCAGGCGTTTTTTTGGGCGGAAAAACTTGATGTCTCGGATTTCCTTCAAATTTTAAGAGGTTGTAGCCCTTGGCAGTGGGAATGCGCACACGAAGTTTCAGGCCCCAACCTCGCCTAGGACCGAGTTGGCAGCCACTTAACGTTCGAGCAGAGCTCGGAATATATGGCCCAAAAAAACCGCCGTAACTTTTCTCACGGGAGAGATAATCCGATTCCGACTTCAAATTCGCACTCAGCGACCCTGATTACACATAAGAGGTGCGAAAAAGGGCACCTTAGATTTTGACCGAAATTGGCAAAAACTCCTGATAGCCCAGGCGTTTTTTGGGCGGAAAAACTTGATGTCTCGGGTTTCCTTCAAATCTTCACAGGTTGTAGCCCTTGGCAGTGGGAATGCGCACACGACGTTTCAGGCTCCAACCTCGCCTAGGTCCGAGTTTGCAGCCACTGAAAGTTCGAGCAGACCTCGGAATACATTGCCCGAAAAACCCGCCGTAACTTTTTTCACGGGAGAGATAATCCGATTCCGACTTCAAATTCGCACTCAGCGACCCTGATTACACAAAAGAGGTGCGAAAAAAGGGTACCTTAGATTTCGACCGAATTTGGCAAAAACTCCTGATGTAAAAGCCCAGGCGTTCTTTGGGGCGGAAAAACATGATGTCTCGGATTTCCTTCAAATTTTAACAGGTTGTAGCCCTTGGCAGTGGGAATGCGCACACGAAGTTTCAGGCTCCAACCTCGCCTAGGACAGAGTTGGCAGCCACTTAAAATTCGAGCAGACCTCGGAATACATGGCCCGAAAAACCCGCCGTAACCTTTTTCATGGGAGAGATAATCCGATTCTGACTTCAAATTCGCACTCAGCGACCCAGATTGCACAAAAGAGGTGCGAAAAAAGGTACCTTAGATTTCGACCGAATTTGGCAAAAACTCCTGATGTATAGCCCAGGCGTTTTTTGGGCGGAAAAACTTGATGTCTATAATAATAATAATAATAATAATAATAATAATAATAATAATAATAATAATAATAATAATAATAAAGACTTTATTTAAAGAGGCAACACAGTTGGGATAAACCCAGTCTTCCCTGTGAGCCTCTAGAATATTTACAATATTTACAATACAAACACATTTTACAATAAAACACATTTTGTAACAACATAAGGAAACAAAATAGTTGATTCAGTTTGTTCAGGGGACATTAACCCATTATCAGGCAGCTAAATTTTAGATTTGTCAAAGATGGTGCAGCTGACAATTTCGAAGAACGATATCTTATAACATAGGCCTTTCTGGATAGAAAACATTATGGAAATTGAAAATTTGCCTGTCACAAGCAACTTCTTCATTCTACACAATATTGTCTTTACCATTCGTCTTGCAGGGTGTCAAAAAGCGTCAGTGTGATGTAATGGGTTAACCCTGTTTCCTACAATCTGATGATGTTTATGCCATTAACTTTTAATCATTTCCCATAGGCCAAAATTTTACAGTGGTCGGATTCAAAAGCTATTCCAGATGACAAAATGGATGTTAATAAAGGTAAAATATTCCTAAAATATAGCCAAGGAATCATTGAGGCAAAAAGAGACAATACTGATTATCAGCATTTTCTTTTATTGATCTCAATATCCTACAAAGCCTCCTCCATCGGGAACATCAAAACCAGGTCCTGTCTGGGAAAGAGTTAAGATCATCTTTTTCATGTCTTTAAGAAGAAGCTTAAGAAAAGATCGAAGGAAAATAAGTAATTTCGTCTTTTCCATAACACTTTCTATGTTTACAATTCATTTTCTATTAGCATGTATTTTCCAAATAATGTAATTTAAAAGATTTGTGTAAATAGAAACTTTGCATAATAGGCAGATAATGTAGACCAAGGTCAGACCGCATACATGAGGTGCTGTATGGCCTTGGTATGCATAATCTGTAAATAGTTGAGCACATGATCTGCATTTATTTGTTATCTAACTGGTCAATTTATTTGATCCAACTTACATCATCAGTTGATCTATTGACAAAGAAAATAAACAAAGATTAGTCAATACAAAGGTGTAGCCTTATCCCTGTTTATATCCTGTGCTATTTCCAGTCTGTATAATGACTTTCTTAACCCCTTTCCAGACACGAATAGCAAAAAATGTCCTGGTTGTGACATTCCCAGTAAAAGTACATGTATTTTGTAAAAACACTGAAAGAAAAGGAGATGGCAATCAGCAAGGTCTCCTTTCCCTTCAGCATCTCAATTGCTATATTACACACATTTTATGTTTTGCAACTCATTTCTAGCTGGACTGGTTTTATATCTTATGGTTTGGGAAATGGGTAAATTTACTTATTTACAAACTATTATAACATTTAGATAATTTCAAACATATAAACAAAGGAAGTTAACTTTTCTAAGAGAGAACATTCATATTGAAATTTCTTTTCCCACCAGAGTTCCACCATGTTAGGAATGATGACTTAAACTTTTGAACACTATCAGAATTTCTTATATATAAAGGAAGTTGATTCCATATTTTGGGACCTGAGTATGCCATTGATTTCCTGTAGAATTCAATCCTAGGTTTTGGCACAATTAGGACTGAATTTGTATTTGATCTCAGATTTGAGTTTGTTGATTTTGTAAACAGATTGCAAATATAATTAGGAAGTTTTGCATTTGAAAATTTAAACATAAAAATAGCTTTTTTAAATATGATCCGATCTTGAAAAGTTAGCCAGTTGAACTCTTTAAACAGTTCCTCGCTGGAGACTTCTATAGTTTTGTCAAGGATAACTCTTGCAGCTCTTTTTTAGAATTTATAAAGTCTGTCTAGTAATTTTGAGTTACAATTTCCCCAAATAGTGCAGCAGTAGTCTATATGGGGAAGAATGTAGGCATTAAAGAAGACTTTTCTAACCTGAATACTTAGATATTTTCTAATTCGTAAAAGGAGATATAACAAAGAGTTGCATTTTTTAAGCACATTTTCTACTTGTGTTGTCCAAGACAGTTTACAATCTAAGTGAACACCCAGAAGTTTCTCTGCTTCAGAGAATTCGATTTCTTGACTTTGAAGATATAACTTGTAGTTTTCAGAATTATGCTTTTGATTAGATGGTGAAATAACCATAGCTTTTGTCTTTTGGGGGTTTGGTATCATAGCATTTCTACCACACCATGAGTCAATGACATTAAGACTTTTTTGTAACAATCCACAAACCTCAGTAACTGATTTACCTGTAACACTCACTGTTGTGTCATCAGCAAATAAATCTGTCGAAGACACATCCAGGTGTAAAGGCAAATCATTGATGTATAGAAGAAAAAGAATGGGACCTAAGACAGAGCCTTGAGGTACTCCACATGTTATATCTTGAGATGATGACAATTTTCCATTAACAGATACTTTCTGTGTTCTATTTGACAGATAAGACTGAAACCATGTTAATGGTTCATTTTTGATGTTATAGTGTGTCATCTTTTGAAACAGAAGAGAGTGATTAATAAGATCAAATGCCTTTGTCAAATCAAGAAAGACAGTACCCACAACATTTTTATTGTTAATGGCATCAATCCATGAATCAACAATACTAGTAAGGGCCGTCTCACAGGAATGATTAGTTCTAAAACCAGACTGATTTTTGTGGATGAGCATGTTCCTTTCCAAAAATGTTTTCAAATTGTCACTGACATGTCGCTCAAGAATTTTTGACAATACAGGTAAAATTGAAATGGGTCGATAATTGCTTACATCTGATTTAGCGCCCTTTTTGTAAATTGGTATAACTTTAGCTTGTTTGAAGAGTAGAGGAAATTGACCCTTTTTAATGCTACAATTAAAGATGTAAAATAATGGTTTAGCTATAATTTTAGCACTAATTTTCAAAAATTTTGGTCCAACTCCATCCAGCCCAGTAGATTTATCAACTTCTAGTGATTGAAGCTGTTTTGAAATAAAATCTTCAGTAATTGGAGAAATCTGAAAATCCTCTGTTAGGCCTATTTGCTCTGTAAACATTTGAATAGATCTCAGAGTGTCCTCAGTATGGTTAATACTACTATTTTGAGTTGATTTTAATATGTTGGAAAAATAAGTATTAAAAAGTTCAGCTTTACTTTGAGCATCGTCTGTAGGCATTCCATTTTCATCATTAATACAATATGATTGGTGGTCTTGAGATTTTCCTGACAGATCTTTAAGATGTTTCCACAATTTTTGCAGTTCTTTTTATTATTATTTATTTCACTGTTATAAAAAGATTTTTTTGACTGAGATATCAATGCTTTTAATTTGTTTCTCGGATTTCCTTCAAATTTTTACAGACTGTAGCCCTTGGCAGTGGGAATGTGCACACGAAGTTTCAGGCTCGAACCTCGCCTAGGTCCGAGTTGGCAGCCACTTAAAGCTCGAATAGAGCTCAGAATTCTTGGCCCGAAAAAACCGCTGTAACTTTTTTCACGGGGAAGATACGCCAATTCCGACTTCAAATTCGCACTCAGCGACACAGAATACACAAAAGAGGTGTGAAAAAAGGGTACCTTAGATTTTGGCCGAAATCGGAAAAAACGCCTGATGTATAGCCCAGGCGTTTTTTCGGGCGGAAAAACTTTTTGTCTCGGATTTCCTTCAAATTTTCAAAGGTGGTAGCCCTTGGCACTGGGAATGCGCACAAGAAATTTCAGGCTCCAAGCTCGCCCAGGACCGAGATGACAGCCACTTAAAGCTCGAATAGAGATCAGAATTCTTGGCCCGAAAAAACCGCCGTAACTTTTTTCACGGGGAAGATACGCCAATTCCGACTTCAAATTCGCACTCAGCGACCCCGAATACACAAAAGAGGTGTGAAAAAAGGGTACCTTAGATTTTGGCCGAAATCAGCAAAAACGCCTGATGTATAGCCCAGGCGTTTTTTCGGGCGGAAAAAACTTTTTGTCTCGGATTTCCTTCAAATTTTCACAGGTGGTAGCCCTTGCTACTGGGAATGCGCACAAGAATTTCAGGCTCCAAGCTCGCCCAGGACCGAGATGACAGTCACTTAAAGCTCGAATAGAGCTCAGAATTCTTGGCCCGAAAAAACCGCCGTAACTTTTTTCACGGGGAAGATACGCCAATTCCGACTGCAAATTCGCACTCAGCGACCCCGAATACACAAAAGAGGTGTGAAAAAAGGGTACCTTAGATTTTGGCCGAAATCGGAAAAAAACGCCTGATGTATAGCCCAGGCGTTTTTCGGACGGAAAAACTTTTTGTCTCGGATTTCCTTCAAATTTTCACAGGTGGTAGCCCTTGGCACTGGGAATGCGCACAAGAAATTTCAGGCTCCAAGCTCGCCCAGGACCGAGATGACAGCCACTTAAAGCTCGAATAGAGCTCAGAATTCTTGGCCCGAAAAAACCGCCGTAACTTTTTTCACGGGGAAGATACGCCAATTCCGACTTCAAATTCGCACTCAGCGACCCCGAATACACAAAAGAGGTGTGAAAAAAGGGTACCTTAGATTTTGGCCGAAATCAGCAAAAACGCCTGATGTAAGCCCAGGCGTTTTTTCGGGCGGAAAAACTTTTTGTCTCGGATTTCCTTCAAATTTTCAAAGGTGGTAGCCCTTGGCACTGGGAATGCGCACAAGACATTTCAGGCTCCAAGCTTGCCCAGGACCGAGATGACAGCGACTTAAAGCTTGAATAGAGCTCAGAATTCTTGGCCCGAAAAAGCCGCCGTAACTTTTTTCACGGGGAAGATACGCCAATTCCGACTTCAAATTCGCACTCAGCGACCCCGAATACACAAAAGAGGTGTGAAAAAAGGGTACCTTAGATTTTGGCCGAAATCGGAAAAAACGCCTGATGTATAGCCCAGGCGTTTTTTCGGGCGGAAAAACTTTTTGTCTCGGATTTCCTTCAAATTTTCACAGGTGGTAGCCTTTGGCACTGGGAATGCGCACAAGAAATTTCAGGCTCCAATCTCGCCCAGGACCGAGATGACAGCCACTTAAAGCTCGAATAGAGCTCAGAATTCTTGGCCCGAAAAAACCGCTGTAACTTTTTTCACGGGGAAGATACGCCAATTCCGACTTCAAATTCGCACTCAGCGACCCCGAATACACAAAAGAGGTGTGAAAAAAGGGTACCTTAGATTTTGGCCGAAATCGGAAAAAACGCCTGATGTATAGCCCAGGCGTTTTTTCGGGCGGAAAAACTTTTTGTCTCGGATTTCCTTCAAATTTTCACAGGTGGTAGCCCTGGGCACTGGGAATGCGTACAAGAAATTTCAGGCTCCAAGCTCGCCCAGGACCGAGATGACAGCCACTTAAAGCTCGAATAGAGCTCAGAATTCTTGGCCCGAAAAAACCGCTGTAACTTTTTTCACGGGGAAGATACGCCAATTCCGACTTTCGCACTCAGCGACCCCGAATACACAACAGAGGTGTGAAAAAAGGGTACCTTAGATTTTGGCCGAAATCGGAAAAAACGCCTGATGTATATATAGCCCAGGCGTTTCTTCGGGCGAAAAAACTTTTTGTCTCGAATTTCCTTCAAATTTTCACAGGTGGTAGCCCTTGGCACTGGGAATGCGCACAAGAAATTTCAGGCTCCAAGCTCGCCCAGGACCGAGATGACAGCCACTTAAAGCTCGAATAGAGCTCAGAATTCTTGGCCCGAAAAAACGGCCGTAACTTTTTTCACGGGGAAGATACGCCAATTCCGACTTCAAATTCGCACTCAGCGACCCCGAATACACAAAAGAGGTGTGAAAAAGGGTACCTTAGATTTTGGCCGAAATCGGAAAAAACGCCTGATGTATAGCCCAGGCGTTTTTTCGGGCGGAAAAACTTTTTGTCTCGGATTTCCTTCAAATTTTCACAGGTGGTAGCCCTTGGCACTGGGAATGCGCACAAGAAATTTCAGGCTCCAATCTCGACCAGGACCGAGATGACAGCCACTTAAAGCTCGAATAGAGCTCAGAATTCTTTTTTCACGGGGAAGATACGCCAATTCCGACTTTCGCACTCAGCGACCCCGAATACACAACAGAGGTGTGAAAAAAGGGTACCTTAGATTTTGGCCGAAATCGGAAAAAACGCCTGATGTATATATAGCCCAGGCGTTTTTTCGGGCGGAAAAACTTTTTGTCTCAGATTTCCTTCAAATTTTCACAGGTGGTAGCCCTTGGCACTGGGAATGCGCACAAGAAATTTCAGGCTCCAAGCTCGCCCAGGACCGAGATGACAGCCACTTAAAGCTCGAATAGAGATCAGAATTCTTGGCCCAAAAAAACCGCCGTAACTTTTTTCACGGGGAAGATACGCCAATTCCGACTTCAAATTCGCACTCAGCGACCCCGAATACACAAAAGAGGTGTGAAAAAAGGGTACCTTAGATTTTGGCTGAAATCGGAAAAAACGCCTGATATATAGCCCAGGCGTTTTTTCGGGCGGAAAAACTTTTTGTCTCGGGTTTCCTTCAAATTTTCACAGGTGGTAGCCCTTGGCACTGGGAATGCGCACAAGAAATTTCAGGCTCCAAGCTTGCCCAGGACCGAGATGACAGCCACTTAAAGCTCGACTAGAGCTCAGAATTCTTGGCCCGAAAAAACCGCCGTAACTTTTTTCACGGGGGAGATACGCCAATTCCGACTTCAAATTCGCACTCAGCGACCCCGAATACACAAAAGAGGTGTGAAAAAAGGGTACCTTAGATTTTGGCCGAAATCAGAAAAAACGCCTGATGTATAGCCCAGGCGTTTTTTCGGGCGGAAAAACTTTTTGTCTCGGATTTCCTTCAAATTTTCACAGGTGGTAGCCCTTGGCACTGGGAATGCGCACAAGAAATTTCAGGCTCCAAGCTCGCCCAGGACCGAGATGACAGCCACTTAAAGCTCGAATAGAGCTCAGAATTATTGGCCCGAAAAAACCGCCGTAACTTTTTTCACGGGGAAGATACGCCAATTCCGACTTTCGCACTCAGCGACCCCGAATACACAAAAGAGGTGTGAAAAAAGGGTACCTTAGATTTTGGCCGAAATCGGAAAAAACGCCTGATGTATAGCCCAGGCGTTTTTTCGGGCGGAAAAACTTTTTGTCTCGGATTTCCTTCAAATTTTCACAGGTGGTAGCCCTTGGCACTGGGAATGCGCACAAGAAATTGCAGGCTCCAAGCTCGCCCAGGACCGAGATGACAGCCACTTAAAGCTCGAATAGAGCTCAGAATTCTTGGCCCGAAAAAACCGCCGTAACTTTATTCACGGGGAAGATACGCCAATTCCGACTTCAAATTCGCACTCAGCGACCCCGAATACACAAAAGAGGTGTGAAAAAAGGGTACCTTAGATTTTGGCCGAAATCGGAAAAAACGCCTGATGTATAGCCCAGTCGTTTTTTCGGGCGGAAAAAACTTTTTGTCTCGGATTTCCTTCAAATTTTCACAGGTGGTAGCCCTTGGCACTGGGAATGCGCACAAGAAATTTCAGGCTCCAAGCTCGCCCAGGACCGAGATGACAGCCACTTAAAGCTCGAATAGAGCTCAGAATTCTTGGCCTGAAAAAACCGCCGTAACTTTTTTCACGGGGAAGATACGCGAATTCCGACTTCAAATTCGCAATCAGTGACTCCGAATACACAAAAGAGGTGTGAAAAAGGGTACCTTAGATTTTGGGCGAAATCGGAAAAAACGCCTGATGTATAGCCAAGGCGTTTTTTCGGTCGGAAAAACTTTTTGTCTCAGATTTCCTTCAAATTTTCACAGGTGGTAGCCCTTGGCACTGGGAATGCGCACAAGAAATTTCAGGCTCCAAGCTCGCCCAGGACCGAGATGACAGTCACTTAAAGCTCGAATAGAGCTCAGAATTCTTTGCCCGAAAAAACCGCCGTAACTTTTTTCACGGGGAAGATACGCCAATTCCGACTTCAAATTCGCACTCAGCGACCCCGAATACACAAAAGAGGTGTGAAAAAAGGGTACCTTAGATTTTGGCCGAAATCGGAAAAAACGCCTGATGTATAGCCCAGGCGTTTTTCGGGCGGAAAAACTTTTTGTCTCGGATTTCCTTCAAATTTTCAAAGGTGGTAGCCCTTGGCACTGGGAATGCGCACAAGAAATTTCAGGCTCCAAGCTCGCCCAGGACCGAGATGACAGCCACTTAAAGCTCGAATAGAGCTCAGAATTCTTGGCCCGAAAAAACCGCCGTAACTTTTTTCACGGGGAAGATACGCCAATTCCGACTTCAAATTCGCACTCAGCGACCCCGAATACACAAAAGAGGTGTGAAAAAAGGGTACCTTAGATTTTGGCCGAAATCGGAAAAAACGCCTGATGTATAGCCCAGGCGTTTTTTCGGGCGGAAAAACTTTTTGTCTCGGACTTCCTTCAAATTTTCAAAGGTGGTAGCCCTTGGCACTGGGAATGCACACAAGAAATTTCAGGCTCCAAGCTCGCCCAGGACCGAGATGACAGCCACTTAAAGCTCGAAAAGAGCTCAGAATTCTTGGCCCGAAAAAACCGCCGTAACTTTTTTCACGGAGAAGATACGCCAATTCCGACTTCAAATTCGCACTCAGCGACCCCGAATACACAAAAGAGGTGTGAAAAAAGGGTACCTTAGATTTTGGCCGAAATCGGAAAAAACGCCTGATGTATAGCCAAGGCGTTTTTTCGGGCGGAAAAACTTTTTGTCTCAGATATCCTTCAAATTTTCACAGGTACCCTTTTTTCGCACCTCTTTTGTGTATTCGAGGTCGCTGAGTGCGAATTTGAAGTCGGAATCGGATTATCTCTCCCGTGAAAAAAGTTACGGCGGGTTTTTCGGGCCATGTATTCCGAGCTCTGCTCGAACTTTAAGTGGCTGCCAACTCGGCCCTAGTCGAGGTTGGAGCCTGAAACTTCGTGTGCGCATTCCCAGTGCCAAGGGCTACAATCTGTGAAAATTTGAAGAAAATCCGAGACATCAAGTTTTTCCACCCAAAAAAACGCCTGGGCTATACATCAGGAGTTTTTGCCAAATTCGGTCAAAATCTAAGGTACCCTTTTTTCGCACCTCTTTTGTGTATTCGAGGTCGCTGAGTGCGAATTTGAAGTCGGAATCGGATTATCTCTCCCGTGAAAAAAGTTACGGCGGGTTTTTCGGGCCATGTATTCCGAGCTCTGCTCGAACTTTAAGTGGCTGCCAACTCGGCCCTAGTCGAGGTTGGAGCCTGAAACTTCGTGTGCGCATTCCCAGTGCCAAGGGCTACAATCTGTGAAAATTTGAAGAAAATCCGAGACATCAAGTTTTTCCACCCAAAAAAACGCCTGGGCTATACATCAGGAGTTTTTGCCAAATTCGGTCAAAATCTAAGGTACCCTTTTTTCGCACCTCTTTTGTGTATTCGAGGTCGCTGAGTGCGAATTTGAAGTCGGAATCGGATTATCTCTCCCGTGAAAAAAGTTACGGCGGGTTTTCGGGCCATGTATTCCGAGCTCTGCTCGAACTTTAAGTGGCTGCCAACTCGGCCCTAGTCGAGGTTGGAGCCTGAAACTTCGTGTGCCCATTCCCAGTGCCAAGGGCTACAATCTGTAAATTTGAAGAAAATCCGAGACATCAAGTTTTTCCACCCAAAAAAACGCCTGGGCTATACATCAGGAGTTTTTGCCAAATTCGGTCAAAATCTAAGGTACCCTTTTTTCGCACCTCTTTTGTGTATTCGAGGTCGCTGAGTGCGAATTTGAAGTCGGAATCGGATTATCTCTCCCGTGAAAAAAGTTACGGCGGGTTTTTCGGGCCATGTATTCCGAGCTCTGCTCGAAATTTAAGTGGCTGCCAACTCGGCCCTAGTCGAGGTTGGAGCCTGAAACTTCGTGTGCGCATTCCCAGTGCCAAGGGCTACAATCTGTGAAAATTTGAAGAAAATCCGAGACATCAAGTTTTTCCACCCAAAAAAACGCCTGGGCTATACATCAGGAGTTTTTGCCAAATTCGGTCAAAATCTAAGGTACCCTTTTTTCGCACCTCTTTTGTGTATTCGAGGTCGTTGAGTGCGAATTTGAAGTCGGAATCGGATTATCTCTCCCGTGAAAAAAGTTACGGCGGTTTTTTCGGGCCATGTATTCCGAGCTCTGCTCGAACTTTAAGTGGCTGCCAACTCGGCCCTAGTCGAGGTTGGAGCCTGAAACTTCGTGTGCGCATTCCCAGTGCCAAGGGCTACAATCTGTGAAAATTTGAAGAAAATCCGAGACATCAAGTTTTTCCACCCAAAAAAACGCCTGGGCTATACATCAGGAGTTTTTGCCAAATTCGGTCAAAATCTAAGGTACCCTTTTTTCGCACCTCTTTTGTGTATTCGAGGTCGCTGAGTGCGAATTTGAAGTCGGAATCGGATTATCTCTCCCGTGAAAAAAGTTACGGCGGTTTTTTCGGGCCATGTATTCCGAGCTCTGCTCGAACTTTAAGTTGCTGCCAACTCGGCCCTAGTCGAGGTTGGAGCCTGAAACTTCGTGTGCGCATTCCCAGTGCCAAGGGCTACAATCTGTGAAAATTTGAAGAAAATCCGAGACATCAAGTTTTTTCACCCAAAAAAACGCCTGGGCTATACATCATGAGTTTTTGCCAAATTCGGTCAAAATCTAAGGTACCCTTTTTTCGCACCTCTTTTGTGTATTCGAGGTCGCTGAGTGCGAATTTGAAGTCGGAATCGGATTATCTCTCCCGTGAAAAAAGTTACGGCGGTTTTTTCGGGCCATGTATTCCGAGCTCTGCTCGAACTTTAAGTGGCTGCCAACTCGGCCCTAGTCGAGGTTGGAGCCTGAAACTTCGTGTGCGCATTCCCAGTGCCAAGGGCTACAATCTGTGAAACTTGGAAGAAAATCCGAGACATCAAGTTTTTCCACCCAAAAAAACGCCTGGGCTTATACATCAGGAGTTTTTGCCAAATTCGGTCAAAATCTAAGGTACCCTTTTTTCGCACCTCTTTTGTGTATTCGAGGTCGCTGAGTGCGAATTTGAAGTCGGAATCGGATTATCTCTCCCGTGAAAAAAGTTACGGCTGGTTTTTCGGGCCATGTATTCCGAGCTCTGCTCGAACTTTAAGTGGCTGCCAACTCGGCCCTAGTCGAGGTTGGAGCCTGAAACTTCGTGTGCGCATTCCCAGTGCCAAGGGCTACAATCTGTGAAAATTTGAAGAAAATCCGAGACATCAAGTTTTTCCACCCAAAAAAACGCCTGGGCTATACATCATGAGTTTTTGCCAAATTCGGTCAAAATCTAGGGTACCCTTTTTTCGCACCTCTTTTGTGTATTCGAGGTCGCTGAGTGCGAATTTGAAGTCGGAATCGGATTATCCCTCCCGTGAAAAAAGTTACGGCGGGTTTTTCGGGCCATGTATTCCGAGTTCTGCTCGAACTTTAAGTGGCTGCCAACTCGGCCCTAGTCGAGGTTGGAGCCTGAAACTTCGTGTGCGCATTCCCAGTGCTAAGGGCTACAATCTGTGAAAATTTGAAGAAAATCCGAGACATCAAGTTTTTCCACCCAAAAAACGCCTGGGCTATACATCAGGATATTTTGCCAAATTCGGTCAAAATCTAAGGTACCCTTTTTTCGCACCTCTTTTGTGTATTCGAGGTCGCTGAGTGCGAATTTGAAGTCGGAATCGGATTATCTCTCCCGTGAAAAAAGTTACGGCGGGTTTTTCGGGCCATGTATTCCGAGCTCTGCTCGAACTTTAAGTGGCTGCCAACTCGGCCCTAGTCGAGGTTGGAGCCTGAAACTTCGTGTGCGCATTCCCAGTGCCAAGGGCTACAATCTGTGAAAATTTGAAGAAAATCCGAGACATCAAGTTTTTCCACCCAAAAAAACGCCTGGGCTATACATCAGGAGTTTTTGCCAAATTCGGTCAAAATCTAAGGTACCCTTTTTTCGCACCTCTTTTGTGTATTCGAGGTCGCTGAGTGCGAATTTGAAGTCGGAATCGGATTATCTCTCCCGTGAAAAAAGTTACGGCGGTTTTTTCGGGCCATGTATTCCGAGCTCTGCTCGAACTTTAAGTGGCTGCCAACTCGGCCCTAGTCGAGGTTGGAGCCTGAAACTTCGTGTGCGCATTCCCAGTGCCAAGGGCTACAATCTGTGAAAATTTGAAGAAAATCCGAGACATCAAGTTTTTCCACCCAAAAAACGCCTGGGCTATACATCATGAGTTTTTGCCAAATTCGGTCAAAATCTAAGGTACCCTTTTTTCGCACCTCGTTTGTGTATTCGAGGTCGCTGAGTGCGAATTTGAAGTCGGAATCGGATTATCTCTCCCGTGAAAAAAGTTACGGCGGGTTTTCGGGCCATGTATTCCGAGCTCTGCTCGAACTTTAAGTGGCTGCCAACTCGGCCCTAGTCGAGGTTGGAGCCTGAAACTTCGTGTGCGCATTCCCAGTGCCAAGTGCTACAATCTGTGAAAATTTGAAGAAAATCCGAGACATCAAGTTTTTCCACCCAAAAAAACGCCTGGGCTATACATCAGGAGTTTTTGCTAAATTCGGTCAAAATCTAAGGTACCCTTTTTTCGCACATCTTTTGTGTATTCGAGGTCGCTGAGTGCGAGCTTGAAGTCGGAATCGGATTATCTCTCCCGTGAAAAAAGTTACGGCGGGTTTTTCGGGCCATGTATTCCGAGCTCTGCTCGAACTTTAAGTGGCTGCCAACTCGGCCCTAGTCGAGGTTGGAGCCTGAAACTTCGTGTGCGCATTCCCAGTGCCAAGGGCTACAATCTGTGAAAATTTGAAGAAAATCCGAGACATCAAGTTTTTCCACCCAAAAAAAAAACGCCTGGGCTATACATCAGGAGTTTTTGCCAAATTCGGTCAAAATCTAAGGTACCCTTTTTTCGCACCTCTTTTGTGTATTCGAGGTCGCTGAGTGCGAATTTGAAGTCGGAATCGGATTATCTCTCCCGTGAAAAAAGTTACGGCGGTTTTTTCGGGCCATGTATTCCGAGCTCTGCTCGAACTTTAAGTGGCTGCCAACTCGGCCCTAGTCGAGGTTGGAGCCTGAAACTTCGTGTGCGCATTCCCAGTGCCAAGGGCTACAATCTGTGAAAATTTGAAGAAAATCCGAGACATCAAGTTTTTTCACCCAAAAAAACGCCTGGGCTATACATCATGAGTTTTTGCCAAATTCGGTCAAAATCTAAGGTACCCTTTTTTCGCACCTCTTTTGTGTATTCGAGGTCGCTGAGTGCGAATTTGAAGTCGGAATCGGATTATCTCTCCCGTGAAAAAAGTTACGGCGGGTTTTTCGGGCCATGTATTCCGAGCTCTGCTCGAACTTTAAGTGGCTGCCAACTCGGCCCTAGTCGAGGTTGGAGCCTGAAACTTCGTGTGCGCATTCCCAGTGCCAAGGGCTACAATCTGTGAAACTTGGAAGAAAATCCGAGACATCAAGTTTTTCCACCCAAAAAAACGCCTGGGCTATACATCAGGAGTTTTTGCCAAATTCGGTCAAAATCTAAGGTACCCTTTTTTCGCACCTCTTTTGTGTATTCGAGGTCGCTGAGTGCGAATTTGAAGTCGGAATCGGATTATCTCTCCCGTGAAAAAAGTTACGGCTGGTTTTTCGGGCCATGTATTCCGAGCTCTGCTCGAACTTTAAGTGGCTGCCAACTCGGCCCTAGTCGAGGTTGGAGCCTGAAACTTCGTGTGCGCATTCCCAGTGCCAAGGGCTACAATCTGTGAAAATTTGAAGAAAATCCGAGACATCAAGTTTTTCCACCCAAAAAAACGCCTGGGCTATACATCATGAGTTTTTGCCAAATTCGGTCAAAATCTAAGGTACCCTTTTTTCGCACCTCTTTTGTGTATTCGAGGTCGCTGAGTGCGAATTTGAAGTCGGAATCGGATTATCCCTCCCGTGAAAAAAGTTACGGCGGGTTTTTCGGGCCATGTATTCCGAGTTCTGCTCGAACTTTAAGTGGCTGCCAACTCGGCCCTAGTCGAGGTTGGAGCCTGAAACTTCGTGTGCGCATTCCCAGTGCCAAGGGCTACAATCTGTGAAAATTTGAAGAAAATCCGAGACATCAAGTTTTTCCACCCAAAAAAAACGCCTGGGCTATACATCAGGATATTTTGCCAAATTCGGTCAAAATCTAAGGTACCCTTTTTTCGCACCTCTTTTGTGTATTCGAGGTCGCTGAGTGCGAATTTGAAGTCGGAATCGGATTATCTCTCCCGTGAAAAAAGTTACGGCGGGTTTTTCGGGCCATGTATTCCGAGCTCTGCTCGAACTTTAAGTGGCTGCCAACTCGGCCCTAGTCGAGGTTGGAGCCTGAAACTTCGTGTGCGCATTCCCAGTGCCAAGGGCTACAATCTGTGAAAATTTGAAGAAAATCCGAGACATCAAGTTTTTCCACCCAAAAAAACGCCTGGGCTATACATCAGGAGTGTTTGCCAAATTCGGTCAAAATCTAAGGTACCCTTTTTTCGCACCTCTTTTGTGTATTCGAGGTCGCTGAGTGCGAATTTGAAGTCGGAATCGGATTATCTCTCCCGTGAAAAAAGTTACGGCGGTTTTTTCGGGCCATGTATTCCGAGCTCTGCTCGAACTTTAAGTGGCTGCCAACTCGGCCCTAGTCGAGGTTGGAGCCTGAAACTTCGTGTGCGCATTCCCAGTGCCAAGGGCTACAATCTGTGAAAATTTGAAGAAAATCCGAGACATCAAGTTTTTCCACCCAAAAAACGCCTGGGCTATACATCATGACTTTTTGCCAAATTCGGTCAAAATCTAAGGTACCCTTTTTTCGCACCTCGTTTGTGTATTCGAGGTCGCTGAGTGCGAATTTGAAGTCGGAATCGGATGATCTCTCCCGTGAAAAAAGTTACGGCGGGTTTTCGGGCCATGTATTCCGAGCTCTGCTCGAACTTTAAGTGGCTGCCAACTCGGCCCTAGTCGAGGTTGGAGCCTGAAACTTCGTGTGCGCATTCCCAGTGCCAAGTGCTACAATCTGTGAAAATTTGAAGAAAATCCGAGACATCAAGTTTTTCCACCCAAAAAAACGCCTGGGCTATACATCAGGAGTTTTTGCCAAATTCGGTCAAAATCTAAGGTACCCTTTTTTCGCACATCTTTTGTGTATTCGAGGTCGCTGAGTGCGAGTTTGAAGTCGGAATCGGATTATCTCTCCCGTGAAAAAAGTTACGGCTGGTTTTTCGGGCCATGTATTCCGAGCTCTGCTCGAACTTTAAGTGGCTGCCAACTCGGCCCTAGTCGAGGTTGGAGCCTGAAACTTCGTGTGCGCATTCCCAGTGCCAAGGGCTACAATCTGTGAAAATTTGAAGAAAATCCGAGACATCAAGTTTTTCCACCCAAAAAAACGCCTGGGCTATACATCAGGAGTTTTTGCCAAATTCGGTCAAAATCTAAGGTACCCTTTTTTCGCACCTCTTTTGTGTATTCGAGGTCGCTGAGTGCGAATTTGAAGTCGGAATCGGATTATCTCTCCCGTGAAAAAAGTTACGGCGGTTTTTTCGGGCCATGTATTCCGAGCTCTGCTCGAACTTTAAGTGGCTGCCAACTCGGCCCTAGTCGAGGTTGGAGCCTGAAACTTCGTGTGCGCATTCCCAGTGCCAAGGGCTACAATCTGTGAAAATTTGAAGAAAATCCGAGACATCAAGTTTTTTCACCCAAAAAAACGCCTGGGCTATACATCATGAGTTTTTGCCAAATTCGGTCAAAATCTAAGGTACCCTTTTTTCGCACCTCTTTTGTGTATTCGAGGTCGCTGAGTGCGAATTTGAAGTCGGAATCGGATTATCTCTCCCGTGAAAAAAGTTACGGCGGGTTTTTCGGGCCATGTATTCCGAGCTCTGCTCGAACTTTAAGTGGCTGCCAACTCGGCCCTAGTCGAGGTTGGAGCCTGAAACTTCGTGTGCGCATTCCCAGTGCCAAGGGCTACAATCTGTGAAACTTGGAAGAAAATCCGAGACATCAAGTTTTTCCACCCAAAAAAACGCCTGGGCTATACATCAGGAGTTTTTGCCAAATTCGGTCAAAATCTAAGGTACCCTTTTTTCGCACCTCTTTTGTGTATTCGAGGTCGCTGAGTGCGAATTTGAAGTCGGAATCGGATTATCTCTCCAGTGAAAAAAGTTACGGCTGGTTTTTCGGGCCATGTATTCCGAGCTCTGCTCGAACTTTAAGTGGCTGCCAACTCGGCCCTAGTCGAGGTTGGAGCCTGAAACTTCGTGTGCGCATTCCCAGTGCCAAGGGCTACAATCTGTGAAAATTTGAAGAAAATCCGAGACATCAAGTTTTTCCACCCAAAAAACGCCTGGGCTATACATCATGAGTTTTTGCCAAATTCGGTCAAAATCTAAGGTACCCTTTTTTCGCACCTCTTTTGTGTATTCGAGGTCGCTGAGTGCGAATTTGAAGTCGGAATCGGATTATCCCTCCCGTGAAAAAAGTTACGGCGGGTTTTTCGGGCCATGTATTCCGAGTTCTGCTCGAACTTTAAGTGGCTGCCAACTCGGCCCTAGTCGAGGTTGGAGCCTGAAACTTCGTGTGCGCATTCCCAGTGCCAAGGGCTACAATCTGTGAAAATTTGAAGAAAATCCGAGACATCAAGTTTTTCCACCCAAAAAAACGCCTGGGCTATACATCAGGATATTTTGCCAAATTCGGTCAAAATCTAAGGTACCCTTTTTTCGCACCTCTTTTGTGTATTCGAGGTCGCTGAGTGCGAATTTGAAGTCGGAATCGGATTATCTCTCCCGTGAAAAAAGTTACGGCGGGTTTTTCGGGCCATGTATTCCGAGCTCTGCTCGAACTTTAAGTGGCTGCCAACTCGGCCCTAGTCGAGGTTGGAGCCTGAAACTTCGTGTGCGCATTCCCAGTGCCAAGGGCTACAATCTGTGAAAATTTGAAGAAAATCCGAGACATCAAGTTTTTCCACCCAAAAAAACGCCTGGGCTATACATCAGGAGTTTTTGCCAAATTCGGTCAAAATCTAAGGTACCCTTTTTTCGCACCTCTTTTGTGTATTCGAGGTCGCTGAGTGCGAATTTGAAGTCGGAATCGGATTATCTCTCCCGTGAAAAAAGTTACGGCGGTTTTTTCGGGCCATGTATTCCGAGCTCTGCTCGAACTTTAAGTGGCTGCCAACTCGGCCCTAGTCGAGGTTGGAGCCTGAAACTTCGTGTGCGCATTCCCAGTGCCAAGGGCTACAATCTGTGAAAATTTGAAGAAAATCCGAGACATCAAGTTTTTCCACCCAAAAAACGCCTGGGCTATACATCATGAGTTTTTGCCAAATTCGGTCAAAATCTAAGGTACCCTTTTTTCGCACCTCGTTTGTGTATTCGAGGTCGCTGAGTGCGAATTTGAAGTCGGAATCGGATTATCTCTCCCGTGAAAAAAGTTACGGCGGGTTTTCGGGCCATGTATTCCGAGCTCTGCTCGAACTTTAAGTGGCTGCCAACTCGGCCCTAGTCGAGGTTGGAGCCTGAAACTTCGTGTGCGCATTCCCAGTGCCAAGGGCTACAATCTGTGAAAATTTGAAGAAAATCCGAGACATCAAGTTTTTCCACCCAAAAAAACGCCTGGGCTATACATCAGGAGTTTTTGCCAAATTCGGTCAAAATCTAAGGTACCCTTTTTTCGCACATCTTTTGTGTATTCGAGGTCGCTGAGTGCGAGTTTGAAGTCGGAATCGGATTATCTCTCCCGTGAAAAAAGTTACGGCGGGTTTTTCGGGCCATGTATTCCGAGCTCTGCTCGAACTTTAAGTGGCTGCCAACTCGGCCCTAGTCGAGGTTGGAGCCTGAAACTTCGTGTGCGCATTCCCAGTGCCAAGGGCTACAATCTGTGAAAATTTGAAGAAAATCCGAGACATCAAGTTTTTCCACCCAAAAAAACGCCTGGGCTATACATCATGAGTTTTTGCCAAATTCGGTCAAAATCTAAGGTACCCTTTTTTCGCACCTCTTTTGTGTATTCGAGGTCGCTGAGTGCGAATTTGAAGTCGGAATCGGATTATCTCTCCCGTGAAAAAAGTTACGGCGGGTTTTTCGGGCCATGTATTCCGAGCTCTGCTCGAACTTTAAGTGGCTGCCAACTCGGCCCTAGTCGAGGTTGGAGCCTGAAACTTCGTGTGCGCATTCCCAGTGCCAAGGGCTACAATCTGTGAAAATTTGAAGAAAATCCGAGACATCAAGTTTTTCCACCCAAAAAAACGCCTGGGCTATACATCAGGAGTTTTTGCCAAATTCGGTCAAAATCTAAGGTACCCTTTTTTCGCACCTCTTTTGTGTATTCGAGGTCGCTGAGTGCGAATTTGAAGTCGGAATCGGATTATCTCTCCCGTGAAAAAAGTTACGGCGGGTTTTTCGGGCCATGTATTCCGAGCTCTGCTTGAACTTTAAGTGGCTGCCAACTCGGCCCTAGTCGAGGTTGGAGCCTGAAACTTCGTGTGCGCATTCCCAGTGCCAAGGGCTACAATCTGTGAAAATTTGAAGAAAATCCGAGACATCAAGTTTTTCCACCCAAAAAAACGCCTGGGCTATACATCAGGAGTTTTTGCCAAATTCGGTCAAAATCTAAGGTACCCTTTTTTCGCACCTCTTTTGTGTATTCGAGGTCGCTGAGTGCGAATTTGAAGTCGGAATCGGATTATCTCTCCCGTGAAAAAAGTTACGGCGGGTTTTCGGGCCATGTATTCCGAGCTCTGCTCGAACTTTAAGTGGCTGCCAACTCGGCCCTAGTCGAGGTTGGAGCCTGAAACTTCGTGTGCCCATTCCCAGTGCCAAGGGCTACAATCTGTAAATTTGAAGAAAATCCGAGACATCAAGTTTTTCCACCCAAAAAAACGCCTGGGCTATACATCAGGAGTTTTTGCCAAATTCGGTCAAAATCTAAGGTACCCTTTTTTCGCACCTCTTTTGTGTATTCGAGGTCGCTGAGTGCGAATTTGAAGTCGGAATCGGATTATCTCTCCCGTGAAAAAAGTTACGGCGGGTTTTTCGGGCCATGTATTCCGAGCTCTGCTCGAACTTTAAGTGGCTGCCAACTCGGCCCTAGTCGAGGTTGGAGCCTGAAACTTCGTGTGCGCATTCCCAGTGCCAAGGGCTACAATCTGTGAAAAATTGAAGAAAATCCGAGACATCAAGTTTTTCCACCCAAAAAAACGCCTGGGCTATACATCAGGAGTTTTTGCCAAATTCGGTCAAAATCTAAGGTACCCTTTTTTCGCACCTCTTTTGTGTATTCGAGGTCGTTGAGTGCGAATTTGAAGTCGGAATCGGATTATCTCTCCCGTGAAAAAAGTTACGGCGGGTTTTTCGGGCCATGTATTCCGAGCTCTGCACGAACTTTAAGTGGCTGCCAACTCGGCCCTAGTCGAGGTTGGAGCCTGAAACTTCGTGTGCGCATTCCCAGTGCCAAGGGCTACAATCTGTGAAACTTGGAAGAAAATCCGAGACATCAAGTTTTTCCACCCAAAAAAACGCCTGGGCTATACATCAGGAGTTTTTGCCAAATTCGGTCAAAATCTAAGGTACCCTTTTTTCGCACCTCTTTTGTGTATTCGAGGTCGCTGAGTGCGAATTTGAAGTCGGAATCGGATTATCTCTCCCGTGAAAAAAGTTACGGCTGGTTTTTCGGGCCATGTATTCCGAGCTCTGCTCGAACTTTAAGTGGCTGCCAACTCGGCCCTAGTCGAGGTTGGAGCCTGAAACTTCGTGTGCGCATTCCCAGTGCCAAGGGCTACAATCTGTGAAAATTTGAAGAAAATCCGAGACATCAAGTTTTTCCACCCAAAAAAACGCCTGGGCTATACATCATGAGTTTTTGCCAAATTCGGTCAAAATCTAAGGTACCCTTTTTTCGCACCTCTTTTGTGTATTCGAGGTCGCTGAGTGCGAATTTGAAGTCGGAATCGGATTATCCCTCCCGTGAAAAAAGTTACGGCGGGTTTTTCGGGCCATGTATTCCGAGTTCTGCTCGAACTTTAAGTGGCTGCCAACTCGGCCCTAGTCGAGGTTGGAGCCTGAAACTTCGTGTGCGCATTCCCAGTGCCAAGGGCTACAATCTGTGAAAATTTGAAGAAAATCCGAGACATCAAGTTTTTCCACCCAAAAAAACGCCTGGGCTATACATCAGGAGTTTTTGCCAAATTCGGTCAAAATCTAAGGTACCCTTTTTTCGCACCTCTTTTGTGTATTCGAGGTCGCTGAGTGCGAATTTGAAGTCGGAATCGGATTATCTCTCCCGTGAAAAAAGTTACGGCTGGTTTTTCGGGCCATGTATTCCGAGCTCTGCTCGAACTTTAAGTGGCTGCCAACTCGGCCCTAGTCGAGGTTGGAGCCTGAAACTTCGTGTGCGCATTCCCAGTGCCAAGGGCTACAATCTGTGAAAATTTGAAGAAAATCCGAGACATCAAGTTTTTCCACCCAAAAAAACGCCTGGGCTATACATCATGAGTTTTTGCCAAATTCGGTCAAAATCTAAGGTACCCTTTTTTCGCACCTCTTTTGTGTATTCGAGGTCGCTGAGTGCGAATTTGAAGTCGGAATCGGATTATCCCTCCCGTGAAAAAAGTTACGGCGGGTTTTTCGGGCCATGTATTCCGAGTTCTGCTCGAACTTTAAGTGGCTGCCAACTCGGCCCTAGTCGAGGTTGGAGCCTGAAACTTCGTGTGCGCATTCCCAGTGCCAAGGGCTACAATCTGTGAAAATTTGAAGAAAATCCGAGACATCAAGTTTTTCCACCCAAAAAAACGCCTGGGCTATACATCAGGATATTTTGCCAAATTCGGTCAAAATCTAAGGTACCCTTTGTTCGCACCTCTTTTGTGTATTCGAGGTCGCTGAGTGCGAATTTGAAGTCGGAATCGGATTATCTCTCCCGTGAAAAAAGTTACGGCGGGTTTTTCGGGCCATGTATTCCGAGCTCTGCTCGAACTTTAAGTGGCTGCCAACTCGGCCCTAGTCGAGGTTGGAGCCTGAAACTTCGTGTGCGCATTCCCAGTGCCAAGGGCTACAATCTGTGAAAATTTGAAGAAAATCCGAGACATCAAGTTTTTCCACCCAAAAAAACGCCTGGGCTATACATCAGGAGTTTTTGCCAAATTCGGTCAAAATCTAAGGTACCCTTTTTTCGCACCTCTTTTGTGTATTCGAGGTCGCTGAGTGCGAATTTGAAGTCGGAATCGGATTATCTCTCCCGTGAAAAAAGTTACGGCGGTTTTTTCGGGCCATGTATTCCGAGCTCTGCTCGAACTTTAAGTGGCTGCCAACTCGGCCCTAGTCGAGGTTGGAGCCTGAAACTTCGTGTGCGCATTCCCAGTGCCAAGGGCTACAATCTGTGAAAATTTGAAGAAAATCCGAGACATCAAGTTTTTCCACCCAAAAAAACGCCTGGGCTATACATCAGGAGTTTTTGCCAAATTCGGTCAAAATCTAAGGTACCCTTTTTTCGCACCTCTTTTGTGTATTCGAGGTCGCTGAGTGCGAATTTGAAGTCGGAATCGGATTATCTCTCCCGTGAAAAAAGTTACGGCGGTTTTTTCGGGCCATGTATTCCGAGCTCTGCTCGAACTTTAAGTTGCTGCCAACTCGGCCCTAGTCGAGGTTGGAGCCTGAAACTTCGTGTGCGCATTCCCAGTGCCAAGGGCTACAATCTGTGAAAATTTGAAGAAAATCCGAGACATCAAGTTTTTTCACCCAAAAAAACGCCTGGGCTATACATCATGAGTTTTTGCCAAATTCGGTCAAAATCTAAGGTACCCTTTTTTCGCACCTCTTTTGTGTATTCGAGGTCGCTGAGTGCGAATTTGAAGTCGGAATCGGATTATCTCTCCCGTGAAAAAAGTTACGGCGGGTTTTTCGGGCCATGTATTCCGAGCTCTGCTCGAACTTTAAGTGGCTGCCAACTCGGCCCTAGTCGAGGTTGGAGCCTGAAACTTCGTGTGCGCATTCCCAGTGCCAAGGGCTACAATCTGTGAAACTTGGAAGAAAATCCGAGACATCAAGTTTTTCCACCCAAAAAAACGCCTGGGCTATACATCAGGATATTTTGCCAAATTCGGTCAAAATCTAAGGTACCCTTTTTTCGCACCTCTTTTGTGTATTCGAGGTCGCTGAGTGCGAATTTGAAGTCGGAATCGGATTATCTCTCCCGTGAAAAAAGTTACGGCGGGTTTTTCGGGCCATGTATTCCGAGCTCTGCTCGAACTTTAAGTGGCTGCCAACTCGGCCCTAGTCGAGGTTGGAGCCTGAAACTTCGTGTGCGCATTCCCAGTGCCAAGGGCTACAATCTGTGAAAATTTGAAGAAAATCCGAGACATCAAGTTTTTCCACCCAAAAAAACGCCTGGGCTATACATCAGGAGTTTTTGCCAAATTCGGTCAAAATCTAAGGTACCCTTTTTTCGCACCTCTTTTGTGTATTCGAGGTCGCTGAGTGCGAATTTGAAGTCGGAATCGGATTATCTCTCCCGTGAAAAAAGTTACGGCGGTTTTTTCGGGCCATGTATTCCGAGCTCTGCTCGAACTTTAAGTGGCTGCCAACTCGGCCCTAGTCGAGGTTGGAGCCTGAAACTTCGTGTGCGCATTCCCAGTGCCAAGGGCTACAATCTGTGAAAATTTGAAGAAAATCCGAGACATCAAGTTTTTCCACCCAAAAAAACGCCTGGGCTATACATCATGAGTTTTTGCCAAATTCGGTCAAAATCTAAGGTACCCTTTTTTCGCACCTCTTTTGTGTATTCGAGGTCGCTGAGTGCGAATTTGAAGTCGGAATCGGATTATCCCTCCCGTGAAAAAAGTTACGGCGGGTTTTTCGGGCCATGTATTCCGAGTTCTGCTCGAACTTTAAGTGGCTGCCAACTCGGCCCTAGTCGAGGTTGGAGCCTGAAACTTCGTGTGCGCATTCCCAGTGCCAAGGGCTACAATCTGTGAAAATTTGAAGAAAATCCGAGACATCAAGTTTTTCCACCCAAAAAAACGCCTGGGCTATACATCAGGATATTTTGCCAAATTCGGTCAAAATCTAAGGTACCCTTTTTTCGCACCTCTTTTGTGTATTCGAGGTCGCTGAGTGCGAATTTGAAGTCGGAATCGGATTATCTCTCCCGTGAAAAAAGTTACGGCGGGTTTTTCGGGCCATGTATTCCGAGCTCTGCTCGAACTTTAAGTGGCTGCCAACTCGGCCCTAGTCGAGGTTGGAGCCTGAAACTTCGTGTGCGCATTCCCAGTGCCAAGGGCTACAATCTGTGAAAATTTGAAGAAAATCCGAGACATCAAGTTTTTCCACCCAAAAAAACGCCTGGGCTATACATCAGGAGTTTTTGCCAAATTCGGTCAAAATCTAAGGTACCCTTTTTTCGCACCTCTTTTGTGTATTCGAGGTCGCTGAGTGCGAATTTGAAGTCGGAATCGGATTATCTCTCCCGTGAAAAAAGTTACGGCGGTTTTTTCGGGCCATGTATTCCGAGCTCTGCTCGAACTTTAAGTGGCTGCCAACTCGGCCCTAGTCGAAGTTGGAGCCTGAAACTTCGTGTGCGCATTCCCAGTGCCAAGGGCTACAATCTGTGAAAATTTGAAGAAAATCCGAGACATCAAGTTTTTCCACCCAAAAAACGCCTGGGCTATACATCATGAGTTTTTGCCAAATTCGGTCAAAATCTAAGGTACCCTTTTTTCGCACCTCGTTTGTGTATTCGAGGTCGCTGAGTGCGAATTTGAAGTCGGAATCGGATTATCTCTCCCGTGAAAAAAGTTACGGCGGGTTTTCGGGCCATGTATTCCGAGCTCTGCTCGAACTTTAAGTGGCTGCCAACTCGGCCCTAGTCGAGGTTGGAGCCTGAAACTTCGTGTGCGCATTCCCAGTGCCAAGGGCTACAATCTGTGAAAATTTGAAGAAAATCCGAGACATCAAGTTTTTCCACCCAAAAAAACGCCTGGGCTATACATCAGGAGTTTTTGCCAAATTCGGTCAAAATCTAAGGTACCCTTTTTTCGCACATCTTTTGTGTATTCGAGGTCGCTGAGTGCGAGTTTGAAGTCGGAATCGGATTATCTCTCCCGTGAAAAAAGTTACGGCGGGTTTTTCGGGCCATGTATTCCAAGCTCTGCTCGAACTTTAAGTGGCTGCCAACTCGGCCCTAGTCGAGGTTGGAGCCTGAAACTTCGTGTGCGCATTCCCAGTGCCAAGGGCTACAATCTGTGAAAATTTGAAGAAAATCCGAGACATCAAGTTTTTCCACCCAAAAAAACGCCTGGGCTATACATCATGAGTTTTTGCCAAATTCGGTCAAAATCTAAGGTACCCTTTTTTCGCACCTCTTTTGTGTATTCGAGGTCGCTGAGTGCGAATTTGAAGTCGGAATCGGATTATCTCTCCCGTGAAAAAAGTTACGGCGGGTTTTTCGGGCCATGTATTCCGAGCTCTGCTCGAACTTTAAGTGGCTGCCAACTCGGCCCTAGTCGAGGTTGGAGCCTGAAACTTCGTGTGCGCATTCCCAGTGCCAAGGGCTACAATCTGTGAAAATTTGAAGAAAATCCGAGACATCAAGTTTTTCCACCCAAAAAAACGCCTGGGCTATACATCAGGAGTTTTTGCCAAATTCGGTCAAAATCTAAGGTACCCTTTTTTCGCACCTCTTTTGTGTATTCGAGGTCGCTGAGTGCGAATTTGAAGTCGGAATCGGATTATCTCTCCCGTGAAAAAAGTTACGGCGGGTTTTTCGGGCCATGTATTCCGAGCTCTGCTCGAACTTTAAGTGGCTGCCAACTCGGCCCTAGTCGAGGTTGGAGCCTGAAACTTCGTGTGCGCATTCCCAGTGCCAAGGGCTACAATCTGTGAAAATTTGAAGAAAATCCGAGACATCAAGTTTTTCCACCCAAAAAAACGCCTGGGCTTTACATCAGGAGTTTTTGCCAAATTCGGTCAAAATCTAAGGTACCCTTTTTTCGCACCTCTTTTGTGTATTCGAGGTCGCTGAGTGCGAATTTGAAGTCGGAATCGGATTATCTCTCCCGTGAAAAAGTTACGGCGGGTTTTCGGGCCATGTATTCCGAGCTCTGCTCGAACTTTAAGTGGCTGCCAACTCGGCCCTAGTCGAGGTTGGAGCCTGAAACTTCGTGTGCCCATTCCCAGTGCCAAGGGCTACAATCTGTAAATTTGAAGAAAATCCGAGACATCAAGTTTTTCCACCCAAAAAAACGCCTGGGCTATACATCAGGAGTTTTTGCCAAATTCGGTCAAAATCTAAGGTACCCTTTTTTCGCACCTCTTTTGTGTATTCGAGGTCGCTGAGTGCGAATTTGAAGTCGGAATCGGATTATCTCTCCCGTGAAAAAAGTTACGGCGGGTTTTTCGGGCCATGTATTCCGAGCTCTGCTCGAACTTTAAGTGGCTGCCAACTCGGCCCTAGTCGAGGTTGGAGCCTGAAACTTCGTGTGCGCATTCCCAGTGCCAAGGGCTACAATCTGTGAAAATTTGAAGAAAATCCGAGACATCAAGTTTTTCCACCCAAAAAAACGCCTGGGCTATACATCAGGAGTTTTTGCCAAATTCGGTCAAAATCTAAGGTACCCTTTTTTCGCACCTCTTTTGTGTATTCGAGGTCGTTGAGTGCGAATTTGAAGTCGGAATCGGATTATCTCTCCCGTGAAAAAAGTTACGGCGGGTTTTTCGGGCCATGTATTCCGAGCTCTGCTCGAACTTTAAGTGGCTGCCAACTCGGCCCTAGTCGAGGTTGGAGCCTGAAACTTCGTGTGCGCATTCCCAGTGCCAAGGGCTACAATCTGTGAAACTTGGAAGAAAATCCGAGACATCAAGTTTTTCCACCCAAAAAAACGCCTGGGCTATACATCAGGAGTTTTTGCCAAATTCGGTCAAAATCTAAGGTACCCTTTTTTCGCACCTCTTTTGTGTATTCGAGGTCGCTGAGTGCGAATTTGAAGTCGGAATCGGATTATCTCTCCCGTGAAAAAAGTTACGGCTGGTTTTTCGGGCCATGTATTCCGAGCTCTGCTCGAACTTTAAGTGGCTGCCAACTCGGCCCTAGTCGAGGTTGGAGCCTGAAACTTCGTGTGCGCATTCCCAGTGCCAAGGGCTACAATCTGTGAAAATTTGAAGAAAATCCGAGACATCAAGTTTTTCCACCCAAAAAAACGCCTGGGCTATACATCATGAGTTTTTGCCAAATTCGGTCAAAATCTAAGGTACCCTTTTTTCGCACCTCTTTTGTGTATTCGAGGTCGCTGAGTGCGAATTTGAAGTCGGAATCGGATTATCTCTCCCGTGAAAAAAGTTACGGCGGGTTTTTCGGGCCATGTATTCCGAGTTCTGCTCGAACTTTAAGTGGCTGCCAACTCGGCCCTAGTCGAGGTTGGAGCCTGAAACTTCGTGTGCGCATTCCCAGTGCCAAGGGCTACAATCTGTGAAAATTTGAAGAAAATCCGAGACATCAAGTTTTTCCACCCAAAAAAACGCCTGGGCTATACATCAGGAGTTTTTGCCAAATTCGGTCAAAATCTAAGGTACCCTTTTTTCGCACCTCTTTTGTGTATTCGAGGTCGCTGAGTGCGAATTTGAAGTCGGAATCGGATTATCTCTCCCGTGAAAAAAGTTACGGCGGTTTTTTCGGGCCATGTATTCCGAGCTCTGCTCGAACTTTAAGTGGCTGCCAACTCGGCCCTAGTCGAGGTTGGAGCCTGAAACTTCGTGTGCGCATTCCCAGTGCCAAGGGCTACAATCTGTGAAAATTTGAAGAAAATCCGAGACATCAAGTTTTTTCACCCAAAAAAACGCCTGGGCTATACATCATGAGTTTTTGCCAAATTCGGTCAAAATCTAAGGTACCCTTTTTTCGCACCTCTTTTGTGTATTCGAGGTCGCTGAGTGCGAATTTGAAGTCGGAATCGGATTATCTCTCCCGTGAAAAAAGTTACGGCGGGTTTTTCGGGCCATGTATTCCGAGCTCTGCTCGAACTTTAAGTGGCTGCCAACTCGGCCCTAGTCGAGGTTGGAGCCTGAAACTTCGTGTGCGCATTCCCAGTGCCAAGGGCTACAATCTGTGAAACTTGGAAGAAAATCCGAGACATCAAGTTTTTCCACCCAAAAAAACGCCTGGGCTATACATCAGGAGTTTTTGCCAAATTCGGTCAAAATCTAAGGTACCCTTTTTTCGCACCTCTTTTGTGTATTCGAGGTCGCTGAGTGCGAATTTGAAGTCGGAATCGGATTATCTCTCCCGTGAAAAAAGTTACGGCTGGTTTTTCGGGCCATGTATTCCGAGCTCTGCTCGAACTTTAAGTGGCTGCCAACTCGGCCCTAGTCGAGGTTGGAGCCTGAAACTTCGTGTGCGCATTCCCAGTGCCAAGGGCTACAATCTGTGAAAATTTGAAGAAAATCCGAGACATCAAGTTTTTCCACCCAAAAAAACGCCTGGGCTATACATCATGAGTTTTTGCCAAGTTCGGTCAAAATCTAAGGTACCCTTTTTTCGCACCTCTTTTGTGTATTCGAGGTCGCTGAGTGCGAATTTGAAGTCGGAATCGGATTATCCCTCCCGTGAAAAAAGTTACGGCGGGTTTTTCGGGCCATGTATTCCGAGTTCTGCTCGAACTTTAAGTGGCTGCCAACTCGGCCCTAGTCGAGGTTGGAGCCTGAAACTTCGTGTGCGCATTCCCAGTGCCAAGGGCTACAATCTGTGAAAATTTGAAGAAAATCCGAGACATCAAGTTTTTCCACCCAAAAAAACGCCTGGGCTATACATCAGGATATTTTGCCAAATTCGGTCAAAATCTAAGGTACCCTTTTTTCGCACCTCTTTTGTGTATTCGAGGTCGCTGAGTGCGAATTTGAAGTCGGAATCGGATTATCTCTCCCGTGAAAAAAGTTACGGCGGGTTTTTCGGGCCATGTATTCCGAGCTCTGCTCGAACTTTAAGTGGCTGCCAACTCGGCCCTAGTCGAGGTTGGAGCCTGAAACTTCGTGTGCGCATTCCCAGTGCCAAGGGCTACAATCTGTGAAAATTTGAAGAAAATCCGAGACATCAAGTTTTTCCACCCAAAAAAACGCCTGGGCTATACATCAGGAGTTTTTGCCAAATTCGGTCAAAATCTAAGGTACCCTTTTTTCGCACCTCTTTTGTGTATTCGAGGTCGCTGAGTGCGAATTTGAAGTCGGAGTCGGATTATCTCTCCCGTGAAAAAAGTTACGGCGGTTTTTTCGGGCCATGTATTCCGAGCTCTGCTCGAACTTTAAGTGGCTGCCAACTCGGCCCTAGTCGAGGTTGGAGCCTGAAACTTCGTGTGCGCATTCCCAGTGCCAAGGGCTACAATCTGTGAAAATTTGAAGAAAATCCGAGACATCAAGTTTTTCCACCCAAAAAAACGCCTGGGCTATATACATCAGGAGTTTTTGCCAAATTCGGTCAAAATCTAAGGTACCCTTTTTTCGCACCTCTTTTGTGTATTCGAGGTCGCTGAGTGCGAATTTGAAGTCGGAATCGGATTATCTCTCCCGTGAAAAAAGTTACGGCGGTTTTTTCGGGCCATGTATTCCGAGCTCTGCTCGAACTTTAAGTTGCTGCCAACTCGGCCCTAGTCGAGGTTGGAGCCTGAAACTTCGTGTGCGCATTCCCAGTGCCAAGGGCTACAATCTGTGAAAATTTGAAGAAAATCCGAGACATCAAGTTTTTTCACCCAAAAAAACGCCTGGGCTATACATCATGAGTTTTTGCCAAATTCGGTCAAAATCTAAGGTACCCTTTTTTCGCACCTCTTTTGTGTATTCGAGGTCGCTGAGTGCGAATTTGAAGTCGGAATCGGATTATCTCTCCCGTGAAAAAAGTTACGGCGGGTTTTTCGGGCCATGTATTCCGAGCTCTGCTCGAACTTTAAGTGGCTGCCAACTCGGCCCTAGTCGAGGTTGGAGCCTGAAACTTCGTGTGCGCATTCCCAGTGCCAAGGGCTACAATCTGTGAAACTTGGAAGAAAATCCGAGACATCAAGTTTTTCCACCCAAAAAAACGCCTGGGCTATACATCAGGAGTTTTTGCCAAATTCGGTCAAAATCTAAGGTACCCTTTTTTCGCACCTCTTTTGTGTATTCGAGGTCGCTGAGTGCGAATTTGAAGTCGGAATCGGATTATCTCTCCCGTGAAAAAAGTTACGGCTGGTTTTTCGGGCCATGTATTCCGAGCTCTGCTCGAACTTTAAGTGGCTGCCAACTCGGCCCTAGTCGAGGTTGGAGCCTGAAACTTCGTGTGCGCATTCCCAGTGCCAAGGGCTACAATCTGTGAAAATTTGAAGAAAATTCGAGACATCAAGTTTTTCCACCCAAAAAAACGCCTGGGCTATACATCATGAGTTTTTGCCAAATTCGGTCAAAATCTAAGGTACCCTTTTTTCGCACCTCTTTTGTGTATTCGAGGTCGCTGAGTGCGAATTTGAAGTCGGAATCGGATTATCCCTCCCGTGAAAAAAGTTACGGCGGGTTTTTCGGGCCATGTATTCCGAGTTCTGCTCGAACTTTAAGTGGCTGCCAACTCGGCCCTAGTCGAGGTTGGAGCCTGAAACTTCGTGTGCGCATTCCCAGTGCCAAGGGCTACAATCTGTGAAAATTTGAAGAAAATCCGAGACATCAAGTTTTTCCACCCAAAAAAACGCCTGGGCTATACATCAGGAGTTTTTGCCAAATTCGGTCAAAATCTAAGGTACCCTTTTTTCGCACCTCTTTTGTGTATTCGAGGTCGCTGAGTGCGAATTTGAAGTCGGAATCGGATTATCTCTCCCGTGAAAAAAGTTACGGCGGGTTTTTCGGGCCATGTATTCCGAGCTCTGCTCGAACTTTAAGTGGCTGCCAACTCGGCCCTAGTCGAGGTTGGAGCCTGAAACTTCGTGTGCGCATTCCCAGTGCCAAGGGCTACAATCTGTGAAAATTTGAAGAAAATCCGAGACATCAAGTTTTTCCACCCAAAAAAACGCCTGGGCTATACATCAGGAGTTTTTGCCAAATTCGGTCAAAATCTAAGGTACCCTTTTTTCGCACCTCTTTTGTGTATTCGAGGTCGCTGAGTGCGAATTTGAAGTCGGAATCGGATTATCTCTCCCGTGAAAAAAGTTACGGCGGTTTTTTCGGGCCATGTATTCCGAGCTCTGCTCGAACTTTAAGTGGCTGCCAACTCGGCCCTAGTCGAGGTTGGAGCCTGAAACTTCGTGTGCGCATTCCCAGTGCCAAGGGCTACAATCTGTGAAAATTTGAAGAAAATCCGAGACATCAAGTTTTTCCACCCAAAAAACGCCTGGGCTATACATCATGAGTTTTTGCCAAATTCGGTCAAAATCTAAGGTACCCTTTTTTCGCACCTCGTTTGTGTATTCGAGGTCGCTGAGTGCGAATTTGAAGTCGGAATCGGATTATCTCTCCCGTGAAAAAAGTTACGGCGGGTTTTCGGGCCATGTATTCCGAGCTCTGCTCGAACTTTAAGTGGCTGCCAACTCGGCCCTAGTCGAGGTTGGAGCCTGAAACTTCGTGTGCGCATTCCCAGTGCCAAGGGCTACAATCTGTGAAAATTTGAAGAAAATCCGAGACATCAAGTTTTTCCACCCAAAAAAACGCCTGGGCTATACATCAGGAGTTTTTGCCAAATTCGGTCAAAATCTAAGGTACCCTTTTTTCGCACATCTTTTGTGTATTCGAGGTCGCTGAGTGCGAGTTTGAAGTCGGAATCGGATTATCTCTCCCGTGAAAAAAGTTACGGCGGGTTTTTCGGGCCATGTATTCCGAGCTCTGCTCGAACTTTAAGTGGCTGCCAACTCGGCCCTAGTCGAGGTTGGAGCCTGAAACTTCGTGTGCGCATTCCCAGTGCCAAGGGCTACAATCTGTGAAAATTTGAAGAAAATCCGAGACATCAAGTTTTTCCACCCAAAAAAACGCCTGGGCTATACATCATGAGTTTTTGCCAAATTCGGTCAAAATCTAAGGTACCCTTTTTTCGCACCTCTTTTGTGTATTCGAGGTCGCTGAGTGCGAATTTGAAGTCGGAATCGGATTATCTCTCCCGTGAAAAAAGTTACGGCTGGTTTTTCGGGCCATGTATTCCGAGCTCTGCTCGAACTTTAAGTGGCTGCCAACTCGGCCCTAGTCGAGGTTGGAGCCTGAAACTTCGTGTGCGCATTCCCAGTGCCAAGGGCTACAATCTGTGAAAATTTGAAGAAAATCCGAGACATCAAGTTTTTCCACCCAAAAAAAACGCCTGGGCTATACATCAGGAGTTTTTGCCAAATTCGGTCAAAATCTAAGGTACCCTTTTTTCGCACCTCTTTTGTGTATTCGAGGTCGCTGAGTGCGAATTTGAAGTCGGAATCGGATTATCTCTCCCGTGAAAAAAGTTACGGCGGTTTTTTCGGGCCATGTATTCCGAGCTCTGCTCGAACTTTAAGTGGCTGCCAACTCGGCCCTAGTCGAGGTTGGAGCCTGAAACTTCGTGTGCGCATTCCCAGTGCCAAGGGCTACAATCTGTGAAAATTTGAAGAAAATCCGAGACATCAAGTTTTTCCACCCAAAAAACGCCTGGGCTATACATCATGAGTTTTTGCCAAATTCGGTCAAAATCTAAGGTACCCTTTTTTCGCACCTCGTTTGTGTATTCGAGGTCGCTGAGTGCGAATTTGAAGTCGGAATCGGATTATCTCTCCCGTGAAAAAAGTTACGGCGGGTTTTCGGGCCATGTATTCCGAGCTCTGCTCGAACTTTAAGTGGCTGCCAACTCGGCCCTAGTCGAGGTTGGAGCCTGAAACTTCGTGTGCGCATTCTCAGTGCCAAGGGCTACAATCTGTGAAAATTTGAAGAAAATCCGAGACATCAAGTTTTTCCACCCAAAAAAACGCCTGGGCTATACATCATGAGTTTTTGCCAAATTCGGTCAAAATCTAAGGTACCCTTTTTTCGCACCTCTTTTGTGTATTCGAGGTCGCTGAGTGCGAATTTGAAGTCGGAATCGGATTATCTCTCCCGTGAAAAAAGTTACGGCGGGTTTTTCGGGCCATGTATTCCGAGCTCTGCTCGAACTTTAAGTTGCTGCCAACTCGGCCCTAGTCGAGGTTGGAGCCTGAAACTTCGTGTGCGCATTCCCAGTGCCAAGGGCTACAATCTGTGAAAATTTGAAGAAAATCCGAGACATCAAGTTTTTTCACCCAAAAAAACGCCTGGGCTATACATCAGGAGTTTTTGCCAAATTCGGTCAAAATCTAAGGTACCCTTTTTTCGCACCTCTTTTGTGTATTCGAGGTCGCTGAGTGCGAATTTGAAGTCGGAATCGGATTATCTCTCCCGTGAAAAAAGTTACGGCGGGTTTTTCGGGCCATGTATTCCGAGCTCTGCTCGAACTTTAAGTGGCTGCCAACTCGGCCCTAGTCGAGGTTGGAGCCTGAAACTTCGTGTGCGCATTCCCAGTGCCAAGGGCTACAATCTGTGAAAATTTGAAGAAAATCCGAGACATCAAGTTTTTCCACCCAAAAAAACGCCTGGGCTATACATCAGGAGTTTTTGCCAAATTCGGTCAAAATCTAAGGTACCCTTTTTTCGCACCTCTTTTGTGTATTCGAGGTCGCTGAGTGCGAATTTGAAGTCGGAATCGGATTATCTCTCCCGTGAAAAAAGTTACGGCGGTTTTTTCGGGCCATGTATTCCGAGCTCTGCTCGAACTTTAAGTGGCTGCCAACTCGGCCCTAGTCGAGGTTGGAGCCTGAAACTTCGTGTGCGCATTCCCAGTGCCAAGGGCTACAATCTGTGAAAATTTGAAGAAAATCCGAGACATCAAGTTTTTCCACCCAAAAAACGCCTGGGCTATACATCATGAGTTTTTGCCAAATTCGGTCAAAATCTAAGGTACCCTTTTTTCGCACCTCTTTTGTGTATTCGAGGTCGCTGAGTGCGAATTTGAAGTCGGAATCGGATTATCTCTCCCGTGAAAAAAGTTACGGCGGGTTTTCGGGCCATGTATTCCGAGCTCTGCTCGAACTTTAAGTGGCTGCCAACTCGGCCCTAGTCGAGGTTGGAGCCTGAAACTTCGTGTGCGCATTCCCAGTGCCAAGGGCTACAATCTGTGAAAATTTGAAGAAAATCCGAGACATCAAGTTTTTCCACCCAAAAAAACGCCTGGGCTATACATCATGAGTTTTTGCCAAATTCGGTCAAAATCTAAGGTACCCTTTTTTCGCACCTCTTTTGTGTATTCGAGGTCGCTGAGTGCGAATTTGAAGTCGGAATCGGATTATCTCTCCCGTGAAAAAAGTTACGGCGGGTTTTTCGGGCCATGTATTCCGAGCTCTGCTCGAACTTTAAGTTGCTGCCAACTCGGCCCTAGTCGAGGTTGGAGCCTGAAACTTCGTGTGCGCATTCCCAGTGCCAAGGGCTACAATCTGTGAAAATTTGAAGAAAATCCGATACATCAAGTTTTTTCACCCAAAAAAACGCCTGGGCTATACATCAGGAGTTTTTGCCAAATTCGGTCAAAATCTAAGGTACCCTTTTTTCGCACCTCTTTTGTGTATTCGAGGTCGCTGAGTGCGAATTTGAAGTCGGAATCGGATTATCTCTCCCGTGAAAAAAGTTACGGCGGTTTTTTCGGGCCATGTATTCCGAGCTCTGCTCGAACTTTAAGTGGCTGCCAACTCGGCCCTAGTCGAGGTTGGAGCCTGAAACTTCGTGTGCGCATTCCCAGTGCCAAGGGCTACAATCTGTGAAAATTTGAAGAAAATCCGAGACATCAAGTTTTTCCACCCAAAAAAACGCCTGGGCTATACATCAGGAGTTTTTGCCAAATTCGGTCAAAATCTAAGGTACCCTTTTTTCGCACCTCTTTTGTGTATTCGAGGTCGCTGAGTGCGAATTTGCAGTCGGAATCGGATTATCTCTCCCGTGAAAAAAGTTACGGCGGGTTTTTCGGGCCATGTATTCCGAGCTCTGCTCGAACTTTAAGTGGCTGCCAACTCGGCCCTAGTCGAGGTTGGAGCCTGAAACTTCGTGTGCGCATTCCCAGTGCCAAGGGCTACAATCTGTGAAAATTTGAAGAAAATCCGAGACATCAAGTTTTTCCACCCAAAAAAACGCCTGGGCTATACATCAGGAGTTTTTGCCAAATTCGGTCAAAATCTAAGGTACCCTTTTTTCGCACCTCTTTTGTGTATTCGAGGTCGCTGAGTGCGAATTTGAAGTCGGAATCGGATTATCTCTCCCGTGAAAAAAGTTACGGCGGGTTTTTCGGGCCATGTATTCCGAGCTCTGCTCGAACTTTAAGTGGCTGCCAACTCGGCCCTAGTCGAGGTTGGAGCCTGAAACTTCGTGTGCGCATTCCCAGTGCCAAGGGCTACAATCTGTGAAAATTTGAAGAAAATCCGAGACATCAAGTTTTTCCACCCAAAAAACGCCTGGGCTATACATCATGAGTTTTTGCCAAATTCGGTCAAAATCTAAGGTACCCTTTTTTCGCACCTCGTTTGTGTATTCGAGGTCGCTGAGTGCGAATTTGAAGTCGGAATCGGATTATCTCTCCCGTGAAAAAAGTTACGGCGGGTTTTCGGGCCATGTATTCCGAGCTCTGCTCGAACTTTAAGTGGCTGCCAACTCGGCCCTAGTCGAGGTTGGAGCCTGAAACTTCGTGTGCGCATTCCCAGTGCCAAGGGCTACAATCTGTGAAAATTTGAAGAAAATCCGAGACATCAAGTTTTTCCACCCCAAAAAACGCCTGGGCTATACATCAGGAGTTTTTGCCAAATTCGGTCAAAATCTAAGGTACCCTTTTTTCGCACCTCGTTTGTGTATTCGAGGTCGCTGAGTGCGAATTTGAAGTCGGAATCGGATTATCTCTCCCGTGAAAAAAGTTACGGCGGGTTTTTCGGGCCATGTATTCCGAGCTCTGCTCGAACTTTAAGTTGCTGCCAACTCGGCCCTAGTCGAGGTTGGAGCCTGAAACTTCGTGTGCGCATTCCCAGTGCCAAGGGCTACAATCTGTGAAAATTTGAAGAAAATCCGAGACATCAAGTTTTTTCACCCAAAAAAACGCCTGGGCTATACATCAGGAGTTTTTGCCAAATTCGGTCAAAATCTAAGGTACCCTTTTTTCGCACCTCTTTTGTGTATTCGAGGTCGCTGAGTGCGAATTTGAAGTCGGAATCGGATTATCTCTCCCGTGAAAAAAGTTACGGCTGGTTTTTCGGGCCATGTATTCCGAGCTCTGCTCGAACTTTAAGTGGCTGCCAACTCGGCCCTAGTCGAGGTTGGAGCCTGAAACTTCGTGTGCGCATTCCCAGTGCCAAGGGCTACAATCTGTGAAAATTTGAAGAAAATCCGAGACATCAAGTTTTTCCACCCAAAAAAACGCCTGGGCTATACATCATGAGTTTTTGCCAAATTTGGTCAAAATCTAAGGTACCCTTTTTTCGCACCTCTTTTGTGTATTCGAGGTCGCTGAGTGCGAATTTGAAGTCGGAATCGGATTATCTCTCCCGTGAAAAAAGTTACGGCGGTTTTTTCGGGCCATGTATTCCGAGCTCTGCTCGAACTTTAAGTGGCTGCCAACTCGGCCCTAGTCGAGGTTGGAGCCTGAAACTTCGTGTGCGCATTCCCAGTGCCAAGGGCTACAATCTGTGAAAATTTGAAGAAAATCCGAGACATCAAGTTTTTCCACCCAAAAAAACGCCTGGGCTATACATCAGGATATTTTGCCAAATTTGGTCAAAATCTAAGGTACCCTTTTTTCGCACCTCTTTTGTGTATTCGAGGTCGCTGAGTGTGAATTTGAAGTCGGAATCGGATTATCTCTCCCGTGAAAAAAGTTACGGCGGGTTTTTCGGGCCATGTATTCCGAGCTCTGCTCGAACTTTAAGTGGCTGCCAACTCGGCCCTAGTCGAGGTTGGAGCCTGAAACTTCGTGTGCGCATTCCCAGTGCCAAGGGCTACAATCTGTGAAAATTTGAAGAAAATCCGAGACATCAAGTTTTTCCACCCAAAAAAACGCCTGGGCTATACATCAGGAGTTTTTGCCAAATTCGGTCAAAATCTAAGGTACCCTTTTTTCGCACCTCTTTTGTGTATTCGAGGTCGCTGAGTGCGAATTTGAAGTCGGAATCGGATTATCTCTCCCGTGAAAAAAGTTACGGCGGTTTTTTCGGGCCATGTATTCCGAGCTCTGCTCGAACTTTAAGTGGCTGCCAACTCGGCCCTAGTCGAGGTTGGAGCCTGAAACTTCGTGTGCGCATTCCCAGTGCCAAGGGCTACAATCTGTGAAAATTTGAAGAAAATCCGAGACATCAAGTTTTTCCACCCAAAAAACGCCTGGGCTATACATCATGAGTTTTTGCCAAATTCGGTCAAAATCTAAGGTACCCTTTTTTCGCACCTCGTTTGTGTATTCGAGGTCGCTGAGTGCGAATTTGAAGTCGGAATCGGATTATCTCTCCCGTGAAAAAAGTTACGGCGGGTTTTCGGGCCATGTATTCCGAGCTCTGCTCGAACTTTAAGTGGCTGCCAACTCGGCCCTAGTCGAGGTTGGAGCCTGAAACTTCGTGTGCGCATTCCCAGTGCCAAGGGCTACAATCTGTGAAAATTTGAAGAAAATCCGAGACATCAAGTTTTTCCACCCAAAAAAACGCCTGGGCTATACATCAGGAGTTTTTGCCAAATTCGGTCAAAATCTAAGGTACCCTTTTTTCGCACCTCTTTTGTGTATTCGAGGTCGCTGAGTGCGAGTTTGAAGTCGGAATCGGATTATCTCTCCCGTGAAAAAAGTTACGGCGGGTTTTTCGGGCCATGTATTCCGAGCTCTGCTCGAACTTTAAGTGGCTGCCAACTCGGCCCTAGTCGAGGTTGGAGCCTGAAACTTCGTGTGCGCATTCCCAGTGCCAAGGGCTACAATCTGTGAAAATTTGAAGAAAATCCGAGACCTCAAGTTTTTCCACCCAAAAAAACGCCTGGGCTATACATCATGAGTTTTTGCCAAATTCGGTCAAAATCTAAGGTACCCTTTTTTCGCACCTCTTTTGTGTATTCGAGGTCGCTGAGTGCGAATTTGAAGTCGGAATCGGATTATCTCTCCCGTGAAAAAAGTTACGGCGGGTTTTTCGGGCCATGTATTCCGAGCTCTGCTCGAACTTTAAGTGGCTGCCAACTCGGCCCTAGTCGAGGTTGGAGCCTGAAACTTCGTGTGCGCATTCCCAGTGCCAAGGGCTACAATCTGTGAAAATTTGAAGAAAATCCGAGACATCAAGTTTTTCCACCCAAAAAAACGCCTGGGCTATACATCAGGAGTTTTTGCCAAATTCGGTCAAAATCTAAGGTACCCTTTTTTCGCACCTCTTTTGTGTATTCGAGGTCGCTGAGTGCGAATTTGAAGTCGGAATCGGATTATCTCTCCCGTGAAAAAAGTTACGGCGGTTTTTTCGGGCCATGTATTCCGAGCTCTGCTCGAACTTTAAGTGGCTGCCAACTCGGCCCTAGTCGAGGTTGGAGCCTGAAACTTCGTGTGCGCATTCCCAGTGCCAAGGGCTACAATCTGTGAAAATTTGAAGAAAATCCGAGACATCAAGTTTTTCCACCCAAAAAACGCCTGGGCTATACATCATGAGTTTTTGCCAAATTCGGTCAAAATCTAAGGTACCCTTTTTTCGCACCTCGTTTGTGTATTCGAGGTCGCTGAGTGCGAATTTGAAGTCGGAATCGGATTATCTCTCCCGTGAAAAAAGTTACGGCGGGTTTTCGGGCCATGTATTCCGAGCTCTGCTCGAACTTTAAGTGGCTGCCAACTCGGCCCTAGTCGAGGTTGGAGCCTGAAACTTCGTGTGCGCATTCCCAGTGCCAGGGGCTACAATCTGTGAAAATTTGAAGAAAATCCGAGACATCAAGTTTTTCCACCCAAAAAAACGCCTGGGCTATACATCAGGAGTTTTTGCCAAATTCGGTCAAAATCTAAGGTACCCTTTTTTCGCACCTCTTTTGTGTATTCGAGGTCGCTGAGTGCGAGTTTGAAGTCGGAATCGGATTATCTCTCCCGTGAAAAAAGTTACGGCGGGTTTTTCGGGCCATGTATTCCGAGCTCTGCTCGAACTTTAAGTGGCTGCCAACTCGGCCCTAGTCGAGGTTGGAGCCTGAAACTTCGTGTGCGCATTCCCAGTGCCAAGGGCTACAATCTGTGAAAATTTGAAGAAAATCCGAGACATCAAGTTTTTCCACCCAAAAAACGCCTGGGCTATACATCATGAGTTTTTGCCAAATTCGGTCAAAATCTAAGGTACCCTTTTTTCGCACCTCTTTTGTGTATTCGAGGTCGCTGAGTGCGAATTTGAAGTCGGAATCGGATTATCTCTCCCGTGAAAAAAGTTACGGCGGGTTTTTCGGGCCATGTATTCCGAGCTCTGCTCGAACTTTAAGTGGCTGCCAACTCGGCCCTAGTCGAGGTTGGAGCCTGAAATTTCGTGTGCGCATTCCCAGTGCCAAGGGCTACAATCTGTGAAAATTTGAAGAAAATCCGAGACATCAAGTTTTTCCACCCAAAAAAACGCCTGGGCTATACATCAGGAGTTTTTGCCAAATTCGGTCAAAATCTAAGGTACCCTTTTTTCGCACCTCTTTTGTGTATTCGAGGTCGCTGAGTGCGAATTTGAAGTCGGAATCGGATTATCTCTCCCGTGAAAAAAGTTACGGCTGGTTTTTCGGGCCATGTATTCCGAGCTCTGCTCGAACTTTAAGTGGCTGCCAACTCGGCCCTAGTCGAGGTTGGAGCCTGAAACTTCGTGTGCGCATTCCCAGTGCCAAGGGCTACAATCTGTGAAAATTTGAAGAAAATCCGAGACATCAAGTTTTTCCACCCAAAAAAACGCCTGGGCTATACATCATGAGTTTTTGCCAAATTCGGTCAAAATCTAAGGTACCCTTTTTTCGCACCTCTTTTGTGTATTCGAGGTCGCTGAGTGCGAATTTGAAGTCGGAATCGGATTATCTCTCCCGTGAAAAAAGTTACGGCGGGTTTTTCGGGCCATGTATTCCGAGCTCTCCTCGAACTTTAAGTGGCTGCCAACTCGGCCCTAGTCGAGGTTGGAGCCTGAAACTTCGTGTGCGCATTCCCAGTGCCAAGGGCTACAATCTGTGAAAATTTGAAGAAAATCCGAGACATCAAGTTTTTCCACCCAAAAAAACGCCTGGGCTATACATCAGGATATTTTGCCAAATTCGGTCAAAATCTAAGGTACCCTTTTTTCGCACCTCTTTTGTGTATTCGAGGTCGCTGAGTGCGAATTTGAAGTCGGAATCGGATTATCTCTCCCGTGAAAAAAGTTACGGCGGGTTTTTCGGGCCATGTATTCCGAGCTCTGCTCGAACTTTAAGTGGCTGCCAACTCGGCCCTAGTCGAGGTTGGAGCCTGAAACTTCGTGTGCGCATTCCCAGTGCCAAGGGCTACAATCTGTGAAAATTTGAAGAAAATCCGAGACATCAAGTTTTTCCACCCAAAAAAACGCCTGGGCTATACATCAGGAGTTTTTGCCAAATTCGGTCAAAATCTAAGGTACCCTTTTTTCGCACCTCTTTTGTGTATTCGAGGTCGCTGAGTGCGAATTTGAAGTCGGAATCGGATTATCTCTCCCGTGAAAAAAGTTACGGCGGTTTTTTCGGGCCATGTATTCCGAGCTCTGCTCGAACTTTAAGTGGCTGCCAACTCGGCCCTAGTCGAGGTTGGAGCCTGAAACTTCGTGTGCGCATTCCCAGTGCCAAGGGCTACAATCTGTGAAAATTTGAAGAAAATCCGAGACATCAAGTTTTTCCACCCAAAAAAACGCCTGGGCTATACATCATGAGTTTTTGCCAAATTCGGTCAAAATCTAAGGTACCCTTTTTTCGCACCTCGTTTGTGTATTCGAGGTCGCTGAGTGCGAATTTGAAGTCGGAATCGGATTATCTCTCCCGTGAAAAAAGTTACGGCGGGTTTTCGGGCCATGTATTCCGAGCTCTGCTCGAACTTTAAGTGGCTGCCAACTCGGCCCTAGTCGAGGTTGGAGCCTGAAACTTCGTGTGCGCATTCCCAGTGCCAAGGGCTACAATCTGTGAAAATTTGAAGAAAATCCGAGACATCAAGTTTTTCCACCCAAAAAAACGCCTGGGCTAAACATCATGAGTTTTTGCCAAATTCGGTCAAAATCTAAGGTACCCTTTTTTCGCACCTCTTTTGTGTATTCGAGGTCGCTGAGTGCGAATTTGAAGTCGGAATCGGATTATCTCTCCCGTGAAAAAAGTTACGGCGGGTTTTTCGGGCCATGTATTCCGAGCTCTGCTCGAACTTTAAGTGGCTGCCAACTCGGCCCTAGTCGAGGTTGGAGCCTGAAACTTCGTGTGCGCATTCCCAGTGCCAAGGGCTACAATCTGTGAAACTTTGAAGAAAATCCGAGACATCAAGTTTTTCCACCCAAAAAAACGCCTGGGCTATACATCAGGAGTTTTTGCCAAATTCGGTCAAAATCTAAGGTACCCTTTTTTCGCACCTCTTTTGTGTATTCGAGGTCGCTGAGTGCGAATTTGAAGTCGGAATCGGATTATCTCTCCCGTGAAAAAAGTTACGGCTGGTTTTTCGGGCCATGTATTCCGAGCTCTGCTCGAACTTTAAGTGGCTGCCAACTCGGCCCTAGTCGAGGTTGGAGCCTGAAACTTCGTGTGCGCATTCCCAGTGCCAAGGGCTACAATCTGTGAAAATTTGAAGAAAATCCGAGACATCAAGTTTTTCCACCCAAAAAAACGCCTGGGCTATACATCATGAGTTTTTGCCAAATTCGGTCAAAATCTAAGGTACCCTTTTTTCGCACCTCTTTTGTGTATTCGAGGTCGCTGAGTGCGAATTTGAAGTCGGAATCGGATTATCTCTCCCGTGAAAAAAGTTACGGCGGGTTTTTTCGGGCCATGTATTCCGAGCTCTCCTCGAACTTTAAGTGGCTGCCAACTCGGCCCTAGTCGAGGTTGGAGCCTGAAACTTCGTGTGCGCATTCCCAGTGCCAAGGGCTACAATCTGTGAAAATTTGAAGAAAATCCGAGACATCAAGTTTTTCCACCCAAAAAAAACGCCTGGGCTATACATCAGGATATTTTGCCAAATTCGGTCAAAATCTAAGGTACCCTTTTTTCGCACCTCTTTTGTGTATTCGAGGTCGCTGAGTGCGAATTTGAAGTCGGAATCGGATTATCTCTCCCGTGAAAAAAATTACGGCGGGTTTTTCGGGCCATGTATTCCGAGCTCTGCTCGAACTTTAAGTGGCTGCCAACTCGGCCCTAGTCGAGGTTGGAGCCTGAAACTTCGTGTGCGCATTCCCAGTGCCAAGGGCTACAATCTGTGAAAATTTGAAGAAAATCCGAGACATCAAGTTTTTCCACCCAAAAAAACGCCTGGGCTATACATCAGGAGTTTTTGCCAAATTCGGTCAAAATCTAAGGTACCCTTTTTTCGCACCTCTTTTGTGTATTCGAGGTCGCTGAGTGCGAATTTGAAGTCGGAATCGGATTATCTCTCCCGTGAAAAAAGTTACGGCGGTTTTTTCGGGCCATGTATTCCGAGCTCTGCTCGAACTTTAAGTGGCTGCCAACTCGGCCCTAGTCGAGGTTGGAGCCTGAAACTTCGTGTGCGCATTCCCAGTGCCAAGGGCTACAATCTGTGAAAATTTGAAGAAAATCCGAGACATCAAGTTTTTCCACCCAAAAAAACGCCTGGGCTATACATCATGAGTTTTTGCCAAATTCGGTCAAAATCTAAGGTACCCTTTTTTCGCACCTCGTTTGTGTATTCGAGGTCGCTGAGTGCGAATTTGAAGTCGGAATCGGATTATCTCTCCCGTGAAAAAAGTTACGGCGGGTTTTCGGGCCATGTATTCCGAGCTCTGCTCGAACCTTAAGTGGCTGCCAACTCGGCCCTAGTCGAGGTTGGAGCCTGAAACTTCGTGTGCGCATTCCCAGTGCCAAGGGCTACAATCTGTGAAAATTTGAAGAAAATCCGAGACATCAAGTTTTTCCACCCAAAAAAACGCCTGGGCTATACATCAGGAGTTTTTGCCAAATTCGGTCAAAATCTAAGGTACCCTTTTTTCGCACCTCTTTTGTGTATTCGAGGTCGCTGAGTGCGAGTTTGAAGTCGGAATCGGATTATCTCTCCCGTGAAAAAAGTTACGGCGGGTTTTTCGGGCCATGTATTCCGAGCTCTGCTCGAACTTTAAGTGGCTGCCAACTCGGCCCTAGTCGAGGTTGGAGCCTGAAACTTCGTGTGCGCATTCCCAGTGCCAAGGGCTACAATCTGTGAAAATTTGAAGAAAATCCGAGACATCAAGTTTTTCCACCCAAAAAAACGCCTGGGCTAAACATCATGAGTTTTTGCCAAATTCGGTCAAAATCTAAGGTACCCTTTTTTCGCACCTCTTTTGTGTATTCGAGGTCGCTGAGTTCGAATTTGAAGTCGGAATCGGATTATCTCTCCCGTGAAAAAAGTTACGGCGGGTTTTTCGGGCCATGTATTCCGAGCTCTGCTCGAACTTTAAGTGGCTGCCAACTCGGCCCTAGTCGAGGTTGGAGCCTGAAACTTCGTGTGCGCATTCCCAGTGCCAAGGGCTACAATCTGTGAAACTTGGAAGAAAATCCGAGACATCAAGTTTTTCCACCCAAAAAAACGCCTGGGCTATACATCAGGAGTTTTTGCCAAATTCGGTCAAAATCTAAGGTACCCTTTTTTCGCACCTCTTTTGTGTATTCGAGGTCGCTGAGTGCGAATTTGAAGTCGGAATCGGATTATCTCTCCCGTGAAAAAAGTTACGGCTGGTTTTTCGGGCCATGTATTCCGAGCTCTGCTCGAACTTTAAGTGGCTGCCAACTCGGCCCTAGTCGAGGTTGGAGCCTGAAACTTCGTGTGCGCATTCCCAGTGCCAAGGGCTACAATCTGTGAAAATTTGAAGAAAATCCGAGACATCAAGTTTTTCCACCCAAAAAAAACGCCTGGGCTATACATCATGAGTTTTTGCCAAATTCGGTCAAAATCTAAGGTACCCTTTTTCGCACCTCTTTTGTGTATTCGAGGTCGCTGAGTGCGAATTTGAAGTCGGAATCGGATTATCTCTCCCGTGAAAAAAGTTACGGCGGGTTTTTCGGGCCATGTATTCCGAGCTCTCCTCGAACTTTAAGTGGCTGCCAACTCGGCCCTAGTCGAGGTTGGAGCCTGAAACTTCGTGTGCGCATTTCCAGTGCCAAGGGCTACAATCTGTGAAAATTTGAAGAAAATCCGAGACATCAAGTTTTTCCACCCAAAAAAAACGCCTGGGCTATACATCAGGATATTTTGCCAAATTCGGTCAAAATCTAAGGTACCCTTTTTTCGCACCTCTTTTGTGTATTCGAGGTCGCTGAGTGCGAATTTGAAGTCGGAATCGGATTATCTCTCCCGTGAAAAAAGTTACGGCGGGTTTTTCGGGCCATGTATTCCGAGCTCTGCTCGAACTTTAAGTGGCTGCCAACTCGGCCCTAGTCGAGGTTGGAGCCTGAAACTTCGTGTGCGCATTCCCAGTGCCAAGGGCTACAATCTGTGAAAATTTGAAGAAAATCCGAGACATCAAGTTTTTCCACCCAAAAAAACGCCTGGGCTATACATCAGGAGTTTTTGCCAAATTCGGTCAAAATCTAAGGTACCCTTTTTTCGCACCTCTTTTGTGTATTCGAGGTCGCTGAGTGCGAATTTGAAGTCGGAATCGGATTATCTCTCCCGTGAAAAAAGTTACGGCTGTTTTTTCGGGCCATGTATTCTGAGCTCTGCTCGAACTTTAAGTGGCTGCCAACTCGGCCCTAGTCGAGGTTGGAGCCTGAAACTTCGTGTGCGCATTCCCAGTGCCAAGGGCTACAATCTGTGAAAATTTGAAGAAAATCCGAGACATCAAGTTTTTCCACCCAAAAAACGCCTGGGCTATACATCATGAGTTTTTGCCAAATTCGGTCAAAATCTAAGGTACCCTTTTTTCGCACCTCGTTTGTGTATTCGAGGTCGCTGAGTGCGAATTTGAAGTCGGAATCGGATTATCTCTCCCGTGAAAAAAGTTACGGCGGGTTTTCGGGCCATGTATTCCGAGCTCTGCTCGAACTTTAAGTGGCTGCCAACTCGGCCCTAGTCGAGGTTGGAGCCTGAAACTTCGTGTGCCCATTCCCAGTGCCAAGGGCTACAATTTGTGAAAATTTGAAGAAAATCCGAGACATCAAGTTTTTCCACCCAAAAAAACGCCTGGGCTATACATCAGGAGTTTTTGCCAAATTCGGTCAAAATCTAAGGTACCCTTTTTTCGCACCTCTTTTGTGTATTCGAGGTCGCTGAGTGCGAATTTGAAGTCGGAATCGGATTATCTCTCCCGTGAAAAAAGTTACGGCGGGTTTTTCGGGCCATGTATTCCGAGCTCTGCTCGAACTTTAAGTGGCTGCCAACTCGGCCCTAGTCGAGGTTGGAGCCTGAAACTTCGTGTGCGCATTCCCAGTGCCAAGGGCTACAATCTGTGAAAATTTGAAGAAAATCCGAGACATCAAGTTTTTCCACCCAAAAAAACGCCTGGGCTATACATCAGGAGTTTTTGCCAAATTCGGTCAAAATCTAAGGTACCCTTTTTTCGCACCTCTTTTGTGTATTCGAGGTCGCTGAGTGCGAATTTGAAGTCGGAATCGGATTATCTCTCCCGTGAAAAAAGTTACGGCGGTTTTTTCGGGCCATGTATTCCGAGCTCTGCTCGAACTTTAAGTGGCTGCCAACTCGGCCCTAGTCGAGGTTGGAGCCTGAAACTTCGTGTGCGCATTCCCAGTGCCAAGGGCTACAATCTGTGAAAATTTGAAGAAAATCCGAGACATCAAGTTTTTCCACCCAAAAAAACGCCTGGGCTATACATCAGGAGTTTTTGCCAAATTCGGTCAACATCTAAGGTACCCTTTTTTCGCACCTCTTTTGTGTATTCGAGGTCGCTGAGTGCGAATTTGAAGTCGGAATCGGATTATCTCTCCCGTGAAAAAAGTTACGGCGGGTTTTTCGGCCCATGTATTCCGAGCTCTGCTCGAACTTTAAGTGGCTGCCAACTCGGCCCTAGTCGAGGTTGGAGCCTGAAACTTCGTGTGCGCATTCCCAGTGCCAAGGGCTACAATCTGTGAAAATTTGAAGAAAATCCGAGACATCAAGTTTTTCCACCCAAAAAAACGCCTGGGCTATACATCAGGAGTTTTTGCCAAATTCGGTCAAAATCTAAGGTACCCTTTTTTCGCACCTCTTTTGTGTATTCGAGGTCGCTGAGTGCGAATTTGAAGTCGGAATCGGATTATCTCTCCCGTGAAAAAAGTTACGGCGGGTTTTTCGGGCCATGTATTCCGAGCTCTGCTCGAACTTTAAGTGGCTGCCAACTCGGCCCTAGTCGAGGTTGGAGCCTGAAACTTCGTGTGCGCATTCCCAGTGCAAAGGGCTACAATCTGTGAAAATTTGAAGAAAATCCGAGACATCAAGTTTTTCCACCCAAAAAAACGCCTGGGCTATACATCAGGAGTTTTTGCAAATTCCGTCAAAATCTAAGGTACCCTTTTTTCGCACCTCTTTTGTGTATTCGAGGTCGCTGAGTGCGAATTTGAAGTCGGAATCGGATTATCTCTCCCGTGAAAAAAGTTACGGCGGGTTTTTCGGGCCATGTATTCCGAGCTCTGCTCGAACTTTAAGTGGCTGCCAACTCGGCCCTAGTCGAGGTTGGAGCCTGAAACTTCGTGTGCGCATTCCCAGTGCCAAGGGCTACAATCTGTGAAAATTTGAAGAAAATCCGAGCCATCAAGTTTTTCCACCCAAAAAAACGCCTGGGCTATACATCAGGAGTTTTTGCCAAATTCGGTCAAAATCTAAGGTACCCTTTTTTCGCACCTCTTTTGTGTATTCGAGGTCGCTGAGTGCGAATTTGAAGTCGGAATCGGATTATCTCTCCCGTGAAAAAAGTTACGGCGGGTTTTTCGGGCCATGTATTCCGAGCTCTGCTCGAACTTTAAGTGGCTGCCAACTCGGCCCTAGTCGAGGTTGGAGCCTGAAACTTCGTGTGCGCATTCCCAGTGCCAAGGGCTACAATCTGTGAAAATTTGAAGAAAATCCGAGACATCAAGTTTTTTCACCCAAAAAAACGCCTGGGCTATACATCATGAGTTTTTGCCAAATTCGGTCAAAATCTAAGGTACCCTTTTTTCGCACCTCTTTTGTGTATTCGAGGTCGCTGAGTGCGAATTTGAAGTCGGAATCGGATTATCTCTCCCGTGAAAAAAGTTACGGCGGGTTTTTCGGGCCATGTATTCCGAGCTCTGCTCGAATTTTAAGTTGCTGCCAACTCGGCCCTAGTCGAGGTTGGAGCCTGAAACTTCGTGTGCGCATTCCCAGTGCCAAGGGCTACAATCTGTGAAAATTTGAAGAAAATCCGAGACATCAAGTTTTTTCACCCAAAAAAACGCCTGGGCTATACATCATGAGTTTTTGCCAAATTCGGTCAAAATCTAAGGTACCCTTTTTTCGCACCTCTTTTGTGTATTCGAGGTCGCTGAGTGCGAATTTGAAGTCGGAATCGGATTATCTCTCCCGTGAAAAAAGTTACGGCGGGTTTTTCGGGCCATGTATTCCGAGCTCTGCTCGAACTTTAAGTGGCTGCCAACTCGGCCCTAGTCGAGGTTGGAGCCTGAAACTTCGTGTGCGCATTCCCAGTGCCAAGGGCTACAATCTGTGAAACTTTGAAGAAAATCCGAGACATCAAGTTTTTCCACCCAAAAAAACGCCTGGGCTATACATCAGGAGGTTTTGCCAAATTCGGTCAAAATCTAAGGTACCCTTTTTTCGCACCTCTTTTGTGTATTCGAGGTCGCTGAGTGCGAATTTGAAGTCGGAATCGGATTATCTCTCCCGTGAAAAAAGTTACGGCGGGTTTTTCGGGCCATGTATTCCGAGCTCTGCTCGAACTTTAAGTGGCTGCCAACTCGGCCCTAGTCGAGGTTGGAGCCTGAAACTTCGTGTGCGCATTCCCAGTGCCAAGGGCTACAATCTGTGAAAATTTGAAGAAAATCCGAGACATCAAGTTTTTCCACCCAAAAAAACGCCTGGGCTATACATCAGGAGTTTTTGCCAAATTCGGTCAAAATCTAAGGTACCCTTTTTTCGCACCTCTTTTGTGTATTCGAGGTCGCTGAGTGCGAATTTGAATTCGGAATCGGATTATCTCTCCCGTGAAAAAAGTTACGGCGGGTTTTTCGGGCCATGTATTCCGAGCTCTGCTCGAACTTTAAGTGGCTGCCAACTCGGCCCTAGTCGAGGTTGGAGCCTGAAACTTCGTGTGCGCATTCCCAGTGCCAAGGGCTACAATCTGTGAAAATTTGAAGAAAATCCGAGACATCAAGTTTTTCCACCCAAAAAAACGCCTGGGCTATACATCAGGATATTTTGCCAAATTCGGTCAAAATCTAAGGTACCCTTTTTTCGCACCTCTTTTGTGTATTCGAGGTCGCTGAGTGCGAATTTGAAGTCGGAATCGGATTATCTCTCCCGTGAAAAAGTTACGGCGGGTTTTTCGGGCCATGTATTCCGAGCTCTGCTCGAACTTTAAGTGGCTGCCAACTCGGCCCTAGTCGAGGTTGGAGCCTGAAACTTCGTGTGCGCATTCCCAGTGCCAAGGGCTACAATCTGTGAAAATTTGAAGAAAATCCGAGACATCAAGTTTTTCCACCCAAAAAAACGCCTGGGCTATACATCAGGAGTTTTTGCCAAATTCGGTCAAAATCTAAGGTACCCTTTTTTCGCACCTCTTTTGTGTATTCGAGGTCGCTGAGTGCGAATTTGAAGTCGGAATCGGATTATCTCTCCCGTGAAAAAAGTTACGGCGGGTTTTTCGGGCCATGTATTCCGAGCTCTGCTCGAACTTTAAGTGGCTGCCAACTCGGCCCTAGTCGAGGTTGGAGCCTGAAACTTCGTGGGCGCATTCCCAGTGCCAAGGGCTACAATCTGTGAAAATTTGAAGAAAATCCGAGACATCAAGTTTTTCCACCCAAAAAAACGCCTGGGCTATACATCAGGAGTTTTTGCCAAATTCGGTCAAAATCTAAGGTACCCTTTTTTCGCACCTCTTTTGTGTATTCGAGGTCGCTGAGTGCGAATTTGAAGTCGGAATCGGATTATCTCTCCCGTGAAAAAAGTTACGGCGGGTTTTTCGGGCCATGTATTCCGAGCTCTGCTCGAACTTTAAGTGGCTGCCAACTCGGCCCTAGTCGAGGTTGGAGCCTGAAACTTCGTGTGCGCATTCCCAGTGCCAAGGGCTACAATCTGTGAAAATTTGAAGAAAATCCGAGACATCAAGTTTTTCCACCCAAAAAAACGCCTGGGCTATATACATCAGGAGTTTTTGCCAAATTCGGTCAAAATCTAAGGTACCCTTTTTTCGCACCTCTTTTGTGTATTCGAGGTCGCTGAGTGCGAATTTGAAGTCGGAATCGGATTATCTCTCCCGTGAAAAAAGTTACGGCGGGTTTTTCGGGCCATGTATTCCGAGCTCTGCTCGAACTTTAAGTGGCTGCCAACTCGGCCCTAGTCGAGGTTGGAGCCTGAAACTTCGTGTGCGCATTCCCAGTGCCAAGGGCTACAATCTGTGAAAATTTGAAGAAAATCCGAGACATCAAGTTTTTCCACCCAAAAAAACGCCTGGGCTATACATCAGGAGTTTTTGCCAAATTCGGTCAAAATCTAAGGTACCCTTTTTTCGCACCTCTTTTGTGTATTCGAGGTCGCTGAGTGCGAATTTGAAGTCGGAATCGGATTATCTCTCCCGTGAAAAAAGTTACGGCGGGTTTTTCGGGCCATGTATTCCGAGCTCTGCTCGAACTTTAAGTGGCTGCCAACTCGGCCCTAGTCGAGGTTGGAGCCTGAAACTTCGTGTGCGCATTCCCAGTGCCAAGGGCTACAATCTGTGAAAATTTGAAGAAAATCCGAGACATCAAGTTTTTTCACCCAAAAAAACGCCTGGGCTATACATCAGGAGTTTTTGCCAAATTCGGTCAAAATCTAAGGTACCCTTTTTTCGCACCTCTTTTGTGTATTCGAGGTCGCTGAGTGCGAATTTGAAGTCGGAATCGGATTATCTCTCCCGTGAAAAAAGTTACGGCGGGTTTTTCGGGCCATGTATTCCGAGCTCTGCTCGAACTTTAAGTGGCTGCCAACTCGGCCCTAGTCGAGGTTGGAGCCTGAAACTTCGTGTGCGCATTCCCAGTGCCAAGGGCTACAATCTGTGAAAATTTGAAGAAAATCCGAGACATCAAGTTTTTCCACCCAAAAAAACGCCTGGGCTATACATCAGGAGTTTTTGCCAAATTCGGTCAAAATCTAAGGTACCCTTTTTTCGCACCTCTTTTGTGTATTCGAGGTCGCTGAGTGCGAATTTGAAGTCGGAATCGGATTATCTCTCCCGTGAAAAAAGTTACGGCGGGTTTTTCGGGCCATGTATTCCGAGCTCTGCTCGAACTTTAAGTGGCTGCCAACTCGGCCCTAGTCGAGGTTGGAGCCTGAAACTTCGTGTGCGCATTCCCAGTGCCAAGGGCTACAATCTGTGAAAATTTGAAGAAAATCCGAGACATCAAGTTTTTCCACCCAAAAAAACGCCTGGGCTATACATCATGAGTTTTTGCCAAATTCGGTCAAAATCTAAGGTACCCTTTTTTCGCACCTCTTTTGTGTATTCGAGGTCGCTGAGTGCGAATTTGAAGTCGGAATCGGATTATCTCTCCCGTGAAAAAAGTTACGGCGGGTTTTTCGGGCCATGTATTCCGAGCTCTGCTCGAACTTTAAGTGGCTGCCAACTCGGCCCTAGTCGAGGTTGGAGCCTGAAACTTCGTGTGCGCATTCCCAGTGCCAAGGGCTACAATCTGTGAAAATTTGAAGAAAATCCGAGACATCAAGTTTTTCCACCCAAAAAAACGCCTGGGCTATACATCAGGATATTTTGCCAAATTCGGTCAAAATCTAAGGTACCCTTTTTTCGCACCTCTTTTGTGTATTCGAGGTCGCTGAGTGCGAATTTGAAGTCGGAATCGGATTATCTCTCCCGTGAAAAAGTTACGGCGGGTTTTTCGGGCCATGTATTCCGAGCTCTGCTCGAACTTTAAGTGGCTGCCAACTCGGCCCTAGTCGAGGTTGGAGCCTGAAACTTCGTGTGCGCATTCCCAGTGCAAAGGGCTACAATCTGTGAAAATTTGAAGAAAATCCGAGACATCAAGTTTTTCCACCAAAAAAAACGCCTGGGCTATACATCAGGAGTTTTTGCCAAATTCGGTCAAAATCTAAGGTACCCTTTTTTCGCACCTCTTTTGTGTATTCGAGGTCGCTGAGTGCGAATTTGAAGTCGGAATCGGATTATCTCTCCCGTGAAAAAAGTTACGGCGGGTTTTTCGGGCCATGTATTCCGAGCTCTGCTCGAACTTTAAGTGGCTGCCAACTCGGCCCTAGTCGAGGTTGGAGCCTGAAACTTCGTGTGCGCATTCCCAGTGCCAAGGGCTACAATCTGTGAAAATTTGAAGAAAATCCGAGACATCAAGTTTTTCCACCCAAAAAAACGCCTGGGCTATACATCATGAGTTTTTGCCAAATTCGGTCAAAATCTAAGGTACCCTTTTTTCGCACCTCTTTTGTGTATTCGAGGTCGCTGAGTGCGAATTTGAAGTCGGAATCGGATTATCTCTCCCGTGAAAAAAGTTACGGCGGGTTTTTCGGGCCATGTATTCCGAGCTCTGCTCGAACTTTAAGTGGCTGCCAACTCGGCCCTAGTCGAGGTTGGAGCCTGAAACTTCGTGTGCGCATTCCCAGTGCCAAGGGCTACAATCTGTGAAAATTTGAAGAAAATCCGAGACATCAAGTTTTTCCACCCAAAAAAACGCCTGGGCTATACATCATGAGTTTTTACCAAATTCGGTCAAAATCTAAGGTACCCTTTTCTCGCACCTCTTTTGTGTATTCGAGGTCGCTGAGTGCGAATTTGAAGTCGGAATCGGATTATCTCTCCCGTGAAAAAGTTACGGCGGGTTTTTCGGGCCATGTATTCCGAGCTCTGCTCGAACTTTAAGTGGCTGCCAACTCGGCCCTAGTCGAGGTTGGAGCCTGAAACTTCGTGTGCGCATTCCCAGTGCCAAGGGCTACAATCTGTGAAAATTTGAAGAAAATCCGAGACATCAAGTTTTTCCACCCAAAAAACGCCTGGGCTATACATCAGGAGTTTTTGCCAAATTCGGTCAAAATCTAAGGTACCCTTTTTTCGCACCTCTTTTGTGTATTCGAGGTCGCCGAGTGCGAATTTGAAGTCGGAATCGGATTATCTCTCCCGTGAAAAAAGTTACGGCTGGTTTTTCGGGCCATGTATTCCGAGCTCTGCTCGAACTTTAAGTGGCTGCCAACTCGGCCCTAGTCGAGGTTGGAGCCTGAAACTTCGTGTGCGCATTCCCAGTGCCAAGGGCTACAATCTGTGAAAATTTGAAGAAAATCCGAGACATCAAGTTTTTCCACCCAAAAAAACGCCTGGGCTATACATCAGGAGTTTTTGCCAAATTCGGTCAAAATCTAAGGTACCCTTTTTTCGCACCTCTTTTGTGTATTCGAGGTCGCTGAGTGCGAATTTGAAGTCGGAATCGGATTATCTCTCCCGTGAAAAAAGTTAAGGCGGGTTTTTCGGGCCATGTATTCCGAGCTCTGCTCGAACTTTAAGTGGCTGCCAACTCGGCCCTAGTCGAGGTTGGAGCCTGAAACTTCGTGTGCGCATTCCCAGTGCCAAGGGCTACAATCTGTGAAAATTTGAAGAAAATCCGAGACATCAAGTTTTTCCACCCAAAAAAACGCCTGGGCTATACATCATGAGTTTTTACCAAATTCGGTCAAAATCTAAGGTACCCTTTTCTCGCACCTCTTTTGTGTATTCGAGGTCGCTGAGTGCGAATTTGAAGTCGGAATCGGATTATCTCTCCCGTGAAAAAAGTTACGGCGGGTTTTCGGGCCATGTATTCCGAGCTCTGCTCGAACTTTAAGTGGCTGCCAACTCGGCCCTAGTCGAGGTTGGAGCCTGAAACTTCGTGTGCGCATTCCCAGTGCCAAGGGCTACAATCTGTGAAAATTTGAAGAAAATCCGAGACATCAAGTTTTTCCACCCAAAAAACGCCTGGGCTATATACATCAGGAGTTTTTGCCAAATTCGGTCAAAATCTAAGGTACCCTTTTTTCGCACCTCTTTTGTGTATTCGAGGTCGCCGAGTGCGAATTTGAAGTCGGAATCGGATTATCTCTCCCGTGAAAAAAGTTACGGCTGGTTTTTCGGGCCATGTATTCCGAGCTCTGCTCGAACTTTAAGTGGCTGCCAACTCGGCCCTAGTCGAGGTTGGAGCCTGAAACTTCGTGTGCGCATTCCCAGTGCCAAGGGCTACAATCTGTGAAAATTTGAAGAAAATCCGAGACATCAAGTTTTTCCACCCAAAAAAACGCCTGGGCTATACATCAGGAGTTTTTGCCAAATTCGGTCAAAATCTAAGGTACCCTTTTTTCGCACCTCTTTTGTGTATTCGAGGTCGCTGAGTGCGAATTTGAAGTCGGAATCGGATTATCTCTCCCGTGAAAAAAGTTACGGCGGGTTTTTCGGGCCATGTATTCCGAGCTCTGCTCGAACTTTAAGTGGCTGCCAACTCGGCCCTAGTCGAGGTTGGAGCCTGAAACTTCGTGTGCGCATTCCCAGTGCCAAGGGCTACAATCTGTGAAAATTTGAAGAAAATCCGAGACATCAAGTTTTTCCACCCAAAAAAACGCCTGGGCTATACATAAGGAGTTTTTGCCAAATTCGGTCAAAATCTAAGGTACCCTTTTTTCGCACCTCTTTTGTGTATTCGAGGTCGCTGAGTGCGAATTTGAAGTCGGAATCGGATTATCTCTCCCGTGAAAAAAGTTACGGCGGGTTTTTCGGGCCATGTATTCCGAGCTCTGCTCGAACTTTAAGTGGCTGCCAACTCGGCCCTAGTCGAGGTTGGAGCCTGAAACTTCGTGTGCGCATTCCCAGTGCCAAGGGCTACAATCTGTGAAAATTTGAAGAAAATCCGAGACATCAAGTTTTTCCACCCAAAAAAACGCCTGGGCTATACATCAGGAGTTTTTGCCGAATTCGGTCAAAATCTAAGGTACCCTTTTTTCGCACCTCTTTTGTGTATTCGAGGTCGCTGAGTGCGAATTTGAAGTCGGAATCGGATTATCTCTCCCATAAAAAAAATTACGGCGGGTTTTTCGGGCCATGTATTCCGAGCTCTGCTCGAACTTTAAGTGGCTGCCAACTCGGCCCTAGTCGAGGTTGGAGCCTGAAACTTCGTGTGCGCATTCCCAGTGCCAAGGGCTACAATCTGTGAAAATTTGAAGAAAATCCGAGACATCAAGTTTTTCCACCCAAAAAAAAAAAACGCCTGGGCTATACATCAGGAGTTTTTGCCAAATTCGGTCAAAATCTAAGGTACCCTTTTTTCGCACCTCTTTTGTGTATTCGAGGTCGCTGAGTGCGAATTTGAAGTCGGAATCGGATTATCTCTCCCGTGAAAAAAGTTACGGAGGGATTTTTGGGCCATGTATTCCGAGCTCTGCTCGAACTTTAAGTGGCTGCCAACTCGGCCCTAGTCGAGGTTGGAGCCTGAAACTTCGTGTGCGCATTCCCAGTGCCAAGGGCTACAATCTGTGAAAATTTGAAGAAAATCCGAGACATCAAGTTTTTCCACCCAAAAAAAAAACGCCTGGGCTATACATCAGGAGTTTTTGCCAAATTCGGTCAACATCTAAGGTACCCTTTTTTCGCACCTCTTTTGTGTATTCGAGGTCGCTGAGTGCTAATTTGAAGTCGGAATCGGATTATCTCTCCCATAAAAAAAACTTACGGCGGGTTTTTCGGGCCATGTATTCCGAGCTCTGCTCGAACTTTAAGTGGCTGCCAACTCGGCCCTAGTCGAGGTTGGAGCCTGAAACTTCGTGTGCGCATTCCCAGTGCCAAGGGCTACAATCTGTGAAAATTTGAAGAAAATCCGAGACATCAAGTTTTTCCACCCAAAAAAACGCCTGGGCTATACATCAGGAGTTTTTGCCAAATTCGGTCAAAATCTAAGGTACCCTTTTTCGCACCTCTTTTGTGTATTCGAGGTCGCTGAGTGCGAATTTGAAGTCGGAATCGGATTATCTCTCCCGTGAAAAAAGTTACGGCGGGTTTTTCGGGCCATGTATTCCGAGCTCTGCTCGAACTTTAAGTGGCTGCCAACTCGGCCCTAGTCGAGGTTGGAGCCTGAAACTTCGCGTGCGCATTCCCAGTGCCAAGGGCTACAATCTGTGAAAATTTGAAGAAAATCCGAGACATCAAGTTTTTCCACCCAAAAAAACGCCTGGGCTATACATCAGGAGTTTTTGCCAAATTCGGTCAAAATCTAAGGTACCCTTTTTTCGCACCTATTTTGTGTATTCGAGGTCGCTGAGTGCGAATTTGAAGTCGGAATCGGATTATCTCTCCCGTGAAAAAAGTTACGGCGGGTTTTTCGGGCCATGTATTCCGAGCTCTGCTCGAACTTTAAGTGGCTGCCAACTCGGCCCTAGTCGAGGTTGGAGCCTGAAACTTCGTGTGCGCATTCCCAGTGCCAAGGGCTACAATCTGTGAAAGTTTGAAGAAAATCCGAGACATCAAGTTTTTCCACCCAAAAAAACGCCTGGGCTATACATCAGGAGTTTTTGCCAAATTCGGTCAACATCTAAGGTACCCTTTTTTCGCACCTCTTTTGTGTATTCGAGGTCGCTGAGTGCGAATTTGAAGTCGGAATCGGATTATCTCTCCCGTGAAAAAAGTTACGGCGGGTTTTTCGGCCCATGTATTCCGAGCTCTGCTCGAACTTTAAGTGGCTGCCAACTCGGCCCTAGTCGAGGTTGGAGCCTGAAACTTCGTGTGCGCATTCCCAGTGCCAAGGGCTACAATCTGTGAAAATTTGAAGAAAATCCGAGACATCAAGTTTTTCCACCCAAAAAAACGCCTGGGCTATACATCAGGAGTTTTTGCCAAATTCGGTCAAAATCTAAGGTACCCTTTTTTCGCACCTCTTTTGTGTATTCGAGGTCGCTGAGTGCGAATTTGAAGTCGGAATCGGATTATCTCTCCCGTGAAAAAAGTTACGGCGGGTTTTTCGGGCCATGTATTCCGAGCTCTGCTCGAACTTTAAGTGGCTGCCAACTCGGCCCTAGTCGAGGTTGGAGCCTGAAACTTCGTGTGCGCATTCCCAGTGCCAAGGGCTACAATCTGTGAAAATTTGAAGAAAATCCGAGACATCAAGTTTTTCCACCCAAAAAAACGCCTGGGCTATACATCAGGAGTTTTTGCCAAATTCCGTCAAAATCTAAGGTACCCTTTTTTCGCACCTCTTTTGTGTATTCGAGGTCGCTGAGTGCGAATTTGAAGTCGGAATCGGATTATCTCTCCCGTGAAAAAAGTTACGGCGGGTTTTTCGGGCCATGTATTCCGAGCTCTGCTCGAACTTTAAGTGGCTGCCAACTCGGCCCTAGTCGAGGTTGGAGCCTGAAACTTCGTGTGCGCATTCCCAGTGCCAAGGGCTACAATCTGTGAAAATTTGAAGAAAATCCGAGCCATCAAGTTTTTCCACCCAAAAAAACGCCTGGGCTATACATCAGGAGTTTTTGCCAAATTCGGTCAAAATCTAAGGTACCCTTTTTTCGCACCTCTTTTGTGTATTCGAGGTCGCTGAGTGCGAATTTGAAGTCGGAATCGGATTATCTCTCCCGTGAAAAAAGTTACGGCGGGTTTTTCGGGCCATGTATTCCGAGCTCTGCTCGAACTTTAAGTGGCTGCCAACTCGGCCCTAGTCGAGGTTGGAGCCTGAAACTTCGTGTGCGCATTCCCAGTGCCAAGGGCTACAATCTGTGAAAATTTGAAGAAAATACGAGACATCAAGTTTTTCCACCCAAAAAAACGCCTGGGCTATACATCAGGAGTTTTTGCCAAATTCGGTCAAAATCTAAGGTACCCTTTTTTCGCACCTCTTTTGTGTATTCGAGGTCGCTGAGTGCGAATTTGAAGTCGGAATCGGATTATCTCTCCCGTGAAAAAAGTTACGGCGGGTTTTTCGGGCCATGTATTCCGAGCTCTGCTCGAACTTTAAGTTGCTGCCAACTCGGCCCTAGTCGAGGTTGGAGCCTGAAACTTCGTGTGCGCATTCCCAGTGCCAAGGGCTACAATCTGTGAAAATTTGAAGAAAATCCGAGACATCAAGTTTTTTCACCCAAAAAAACGCCTGGGCTATACATCATGAGTTTTTGCCAAATTCGGTCAAAATCTAAGGTACCCTTTTTTCGCACCTCTTTTGTGTATTCGAGGTCGCTGAGTGCGAATTTGAAGTCGGAATCGGATTATCTCTCCCGTGAAAAAAGTTACGGCGGGTTTTTCGGGCCATGTATTCCGAGCTCTGCTCGAACTTTAAGTGGCTGCCAACTCGGCCCTAGTCGAGGTTGGAGCCTGAAACTTCGTGTGCGCATTCCCAGTGCCAAGGGCTACAATCTGTGAAACTTTGAAGAAAATCCGAGACATCAAGTTTTTCCACCCAAAAAAACGCCTGGGCTATACATCAGGAGGTTTTGCCAAATTCGGTCAAAATCTAAGGTACCCTTTTTTCGCACCTCTTTTGTGTATTCGAGGTCGCTGAGTGCGAATTTGAAGTCGGAATCGGATTATCTCTCCCGTGAAAAAAGTTACGGCGGGTTTTTCGGGCCATGTATTCCGAGCTCTGCTCGAACTTTAAGTGGCTGCCAACTCGGCCCTAGTCGAGGTTGGAGCCTGAAACTTCGTGTGCGCATTCCCAGTGCCAAGGGCTACAATCTGTGAAAATTTGAAGAAAATCCGAGACATCAAGTTTTTCCACCCAAAAAAACGCCTGGGCTATACATCAGGAGTTTTTGCCAAATTCGGTCAAAATCTAAGGTACCCTTTTTTCGCACCTCTTTTGTGTATTCGAGGTCGCTGAGTGCGAATTTGAATTCGGAATCGGATTATCTCTCCCGTGAAAAAAGTTACGGCGGGTTTTTCGGGCCATGTATTCCGAGCTCTGCTCGAACTTTAAGTGGCTGCCAACTCGGCCCTAGTCGAGGTTGGAGCCTGAAACTTCGTGTGCGCATTCCCAGTGCCAAGGGCTACAATCTGTGAAAATTTGAAGAAAATCCGAGACATCAAGTTTTTCCACCCAAAAAAACGCCTGGGCTATACATCAGGATATTTTGCCAAATTCGGTCAAAATCTAAGGTACCCTTTTTTCGCACCTCTTTTGTGTATTCGAGGTCGCTGAGTGCGAATTTGAAGTCGGAATCGGATTATCTCTCCCGTGAAAAAGTTACGGCGGGTTTTTCGGGCCATGTATTCCGAGCTCTGCTCGAACTTTAAGTGGCTGCCAACTCGGCCCTAGTCGAGGTTGGAGCCTGAAACTTCGTGTGCGCATTCCCAGTGCCAAGGGCTACAATCTGTGAAAATTTGAAGAAAATCCGAGACATCAAGTTTTTCCACCCAAAAAAACGCCTGGGCTATACATCAGGAGTTTTTGCCAAATTCGGTCAAAATCTAAGGTACCCTTTTTTCGCACCTCTTTTGTGTATTCGAGGTCGCTGAGTGCGAATTTGAAGTCGGAATCGGATTATCTCTCCCGTGAAAAAAGTTACGGCGGGTTTTTCGGGCCATGTATTCCGAGCTCTGCTCGAACTTTAAGTGGCTGCCAACTCGGCCCTAGTCGAGGTTGGAGCCTGAAACTTCGTGGGCGCATTCCCAGTGCCAAGGGCTACAATCTGTGAAAATTTGAAGAAAATCCGAGACATCAAGTTTTTCCACCCAAAAAAACGCCTGGGCTATACATCAGGAGTTTTTGCCAAATTCGGTCAAAATCTAAGGTACCCTTTTTTCGCACCTCTTTTGTGTATTCGAGGTCGCTGAGTGCGAATTTGAAGTCGGAATCGGATTATCTCTCCCGTGAAAAAAGTTACGGCGGGTTTTTCGGGCCATGTATTCCGAGCTCTGCTCGAACTTTAAGTGGCTGCCAACTCGGCCCTAGTCGAGGTTGGAGCCTGAAACTTCGTGTGCGCATTCCCAGTGCCAAGGGCTACAATCTGTGAAAATTTGAAGAAAATCCGAGACATCAAGTTTTTCCACCCAAAAAAACGCCTGGGCTATATACATCAGGAGTTTTTGCCAAATTCGGTCAAAATCTAAGGTACCCTTTTTTCGCACCTCTTTTGTGTATTCGAGGTCGCTGAGTGCGAATTTGAAGTCGGAATCGGATTATCTCTCCCGTGAAAAAAGTTACGGCGGGTTTTTCGGGCCATGTATTCCGAGCTCTGCTCGAACTTTAAGTGGCTGCCAACTCGGCCCTAGTCGAGGTTGGAGCCTGAAACTTCGTGTGCGCATTCCCAGTGCCAAGGGCTACAATCTGTGAAAATTTGAAGAAAATCCGAGACATCAAGTTTTTCCACCCAAAAAAACGCCTGGGCTATACATCAGGAGTTTTTGCCAAATTCGGTCAAAATCTAAGGTACCCTTTTTTCGCACCTCTTTTGTGTATTCGAGGTCGCTGAGTGCGAATTTGAAGTCGGAATCGGATTATCTCTCCCGTGAAAAAAGTTACGGCGGGTTTTTCGGGCCATGTATTCCGAGCTCTGCTCGAACTTTAAGTGGCTGCCAACTCGGCCCTAGTCGAGGTTGGAGCCTGAAACTTCGTGTGCGCATTCCCAGTGCCAAGGGCTACAATCTGTGAAAATTTGAAGAAAATCCGAGACATCAAGTTTTTCCACCCAAAAAAACGCCTGGGCTATATACATCAGGAGTTTTTGCCAAATTCGGTCAAAATCTAAGGTACCCTTTTTTCGCACCTCTTTTGTGTATTCGAGGTCGCTGAGTGCGAATTTGAAGTCGGAATCGGATTATCTCTCCCGTGAAAAAAGTTACGGCGGGTTTTTCGGGCCATGTATTCCGAGCTCTGCTCGAACTTTAAGTGGCTGCCAACTCGGCCCTAGTCGAGGTTGGAGCCTGAAACTTCGTGTGCGCATTCCCAGTGCCAAGGGCTACAATCTGTGAAAATTTGAAGAAAATCCGAGACATCAAGTTTTTCCACCCAAAAAAACGCCTGGGCTATACATCAGGAGTTTTTGCCAAATTCGGTCAAAATCTAAGGTACCCTTTTTTCGCACCTCTTTTGTGTATTCGAGGTCGCTGAGTGCGAATTTGAAGTCGGAATCGGATTATCTCTCCCGTGAAAAAAGTTACGGCGGGTTTTTCGGGCCATGTATTCCGAGCTCTGCTCGAACTTTAAGTGGCTGCCAACTCGGCCCTAGTCGAGGTTGGAGCCTGAAACTTCGTGTGCGCATTCCCAGTGCCAAGGGCTACAATCTGTGAAAATTTGAAGAAAATCCGAGACATCAAGTTTTTCCACCCAAAAAAACGCCTGGGCTATACATCATGAGTTTTTGCCAAATTCGGTCAAAATCTAAGGTACCCTTTTTTCGCACCTCTTTTGTGTATTCGAGGTCGCTGAGTGCGAATTTGAAGTCGGAATCGGATTATCTCTCCCGTGAAAAAAGTTACGGCGGGTTTTTCGGGCCATGTATTCCGAGCTCTGCTCGAACTTTAAGTGGCTGCCAACTCGGCCCTAGTCGAGGTTGGAGCCTGAAACTTCGTGTGCGCATTCCCAGTGCCAAGGGCTACAATCTGTGAAAATTTGAAGAAAATCCGAGACATCAAGTTTTTCCACCCAAAAAAACGCCTGGGCTATACATCAGGATATTTTGCCAAATTCGGTCAAAATCTAAGGTACCCTTTTTTCGCACCTCTTTTGTGTATTCGAGGTCGCTGAGTGCGAATTTGAAGTCGGAATCGGATTATCTCTCCCGTGAAAAAGTTACGGCGGGTTTTTCGGGCCATGTATTCCGAGCTCTGCTCGAACTTTAAGTGGCTGCCAACTCGGCCCTAGTCGAGGTTGGAGCCTGAAACTTCGTGTGCGCATTCCCAGTGCCAAGGGCTACAATCTGTGAAAATTTGAAGAAAATCCGAGACATCAAGTTTTTCCACCCAAAAAAACGCCTGGGCTATACATCAGGAGTTTTTGCCAAATTCGGTCAAAATCTAAGGTACCCTTTTTTCGCACCTCTTTTGTGTATTCGAGGTCGCTGAGTGCGAATTTGAAGTCGGAATCGGATTATCTCTCCCGTGAAAAAAGTTACGGCGGGTTTTTCGGGCCATGTATTCCGAGCTCTGCTCGAACTTTAAGTGGCTGCCAACTCGGCCCTAGTCGAGGTTGGAGCCTGAAACTTCGTGTGCGCATTCCCAGTGCCAAGGGCTACAATCTGTGAAAATTTGAAGAAAATCCGAGACATCAAGTTTTTCCACCCAAAAAAACGCCTGGGCTATACATCATGAGTTTTTGCCAAATTCGGTCAAAATCTAAGGTACCCTTTTTTCGCACCTCTTTTGTGTATTCGAGGTCGCTGAGTGCGAATTTGAAGTCGGAATCGGATTATCTCTCCCGTGAAAAAAGTTACGGCGGGTTTTTCGGGCCATGTATTCCGAGCTCTGCTCGAACTTTAAGTGGCTGCCAACTCGGCCCTAGTCGAGGTTGGAGCCTGAAACTTCGTGTGCGCATTCCCAGTGCCAAGGGCTACAATCTGTGAAAATTTGAAGAAAATCCGAGACATCAAGTTTTTCCACCCAAAAAAACGCCTGGGCTATACATCATGAGTTTTTACCAAATTCGGTCAAAATCTAAGGTACCCTTTTCTCGCACCTCTTTTGTGTATTCGAGGTCGCTGAGTGCGAATTTGAAGTCGGAATCGGATTATCTCTCCCGTGAAAAAGTTACGGCGGGTTTTTCGGGCCATGTATTCCGAGCTCTGCTCGAACTTTAAGTGGCTGCCAACTCGGCCCTAGTCGAGGTTGGAGCCTGAAACTTCGTGTGCGCATTCCCAGTGCCAAGGGCTACAATCTGTGAAAATTTGAAGAAAATCCGAGACATCAAGTTTTTCCACCCAAAAAACGCCTGGGCTATACATCAGGAGTTTTTGCCAAATTCGGTCAAAATCTAAGGTACCCTTTTTTCGCACCTCTTTTGTGTATTCGAGGTCGCCGAGTGCGAATTTGAAGTCGGAATCGGATTATCTCTCCCGTGAAAAAAGTTACGGCTGGTTTTTCGGGCCATGTATTCCGAGCTCTGCTCGAACTTTAAGTGGCTGCCAACTCGGCCCTAGTCGAGGTTGGAGCCTGAAACTTCGTGTGCGCATTCCCAGTGCCAAGGGCTACAATCTGTGAAAATTTGAAGAAAATCCGAGACATCAAGTTTTTCCACCCAAAAAAACGCCTGGGCTATACATCAGGAGTTTTTGCCAAATTCGGTCAAAATCTAAGGTACCCTTTTTTCGCACCTCTTTTGTGTATTCGAGGTCGCTGAGTGCGAATTTGAAGTCGGAATCGGATTATCTCTCCCGTGAAAAAAGTTAAGGCGGGTTTTTCGGGCCATGTATTCCGAGCTCTGCTCGAACTTTAAGTGGCTGCCAACTCGGCCCTAGTCGAGGTTGGAGCCTGAAACTTCGTGTGCGCATTCCCAGTGCCAAGGGCTACAATCTGTGAAAATTTGAAGAAAATCCGAGACATCAAGTTTTTCCACCCAAAAAAACGCCTGGGCTATACATCAGGAGTTTTTGCCAAATTCGGTCAAAATCTAAGGTACCCTTTTTTCGCACCTCTTTTGTGTATTCGAGGTCGCTGAGTGCGAATTTGAAGTCGGAATCGGATTATCTCTCCCGTGAAAAAAGTTACGGCGGGTTTTTCGGGCCATGTATTCCGAGCTCTGCTCGAACTTTAAGTGGCTGCCAACTCGGCCCTAGTCGAGGTTGGAGCCTGAAACTTCGTGTGCGCATTCCCAGTGCCAAGGGCTACAATCTGTGAAAATTTGAAGAAAATCCGAGACATCAAGTTTTTCCACCCAAAAAAACGCCTGGGCTATACATCAGGAGTTTTTGCCAAATTCGGTCAAAATCTAAGGTACCCTTTTTTCGCACCTCTTTTGTGTATTCGAGGTCGCTGAGTGCGAATTTGAAGTCGGAATCGGATTATCTCTCCCGTGAAAAAAGTTACGGCGGGTTTTTCGGGCCATGTATTCCGAGCTCTGCTCGAACTTTAAGTGGCTGCCAACTCGGCCCTAGTCGAGGTTGGAGCCTGAAACTTCGTGTGCGCATTCCCAGTGCCAAGGGCTACAATCTGTGAAAATTTGAAGAAAATCCGAGACATCAAGTTTTTCCACCCAAAAAAACGCCTGGGCTATACATCAGGAGTTTTTGCCGAATTCGGTCAAAATCTAAGGTACCCTTTTTTCGCACCTCTTTTGTGTATTCGAGGTCGCTGAGTGCGAATTTGAAGTCGGAATCGGATTATCTCTCCCATAAAAAAAATTACGGCGGGTTTTTCGGGCCATGTATTCCGAGCTCTGCTCGAACTTTAAGTGGCTGCCAACTCGGCCCTAGTCGAGGTTGGAGCCTGAAACTTCGTGTGCGCATTCCCAGTGCCAAGGGCTACAATCTGTGAAAATTTGAAGAAAATCCGAGACATCAAGTTTTTCCACCCAAAAAAAAAAACGCCTGGGCTATACATCAGGAGTTTTTGCCAAATTCGGTCAAAATCTAAGGTACCCTTTTTTCGCACCTCTTTTGTGTATTCGAGGTCGCTGAGTGCGAATTTGAAGTCGGAATCGGATTATCTTTCCCGTGAAAAAAGTTACGGAGGGATTTTTGGGCCATGTATTCCGAGCTCTGCTCGAACTTTAAGTGGCTGCCAACTCGGCCCTAGTCGAGGTTGGAGCCTGAAACTTCGTGTGCCCATTCCCAGTGCCAAGGGCTACAATCTGTGAAAATTTGAAGAAAATCCGAGACATCAAGTTTTTCCACCCAAAAAAACGCCTGGGCTATACATCAGGAGTTTTTGCGAAATTCGGTCAAAATCTAAGGTACCCTTTTTTCGCACCTCTTTTGTGTATTCGAGGTCGCTGAGTGCGAATTTGAAGTCGGAATCGGATTATCTCTCCCGTGAAAAAAGTTACGGCGGGTTTTTCGGGCCATGTATTCCGAGCTCTGCTCGAACTTTAAGTGGCTGCCAACTCGGCCCTAGTCGAGGTTGGAGCCTGAAACTTCGTGTGCGCATTCCCAGTGCCAAGGGCTACAATCTGTGAAAATTTGAAGAAAATCCGAGACATCAAGTTTTTCCACCCAAAAAAAAAACGCCTGGGCTATACATCAGGAGTTTTTGCCAAATTCGGTCAAAATCTAAGGTACCCTTTTTTCGCACCTCTTTTGTGTATTCGAGGTCGCTGAGTGCTAATTTGAAGTCGGAATCGGATTATCTCTCCCATAAAAAAAACTTACGGCGGGTTTTTCGGGCCATGTATTCCGAGCTCTGCTCGAACTTTAAGTGGCTGCCAACTCGGCCCTAGTCGAGGTTGGAGCCTGAAACTTCGTGTGCGCATTCCCAGTGCCAAGGGCTACAATCTGTGAAAATTTGAAGAAAATCCGAGACATCAAGTTTTTCCACCCAAAAAAACGCCTGGGCTATACATCAGGAGTTTTTGCCAAATTCGGTCAAAATCTAAGGTACCCTTTTTCGCACCTCTTTTGTGTATTCGAGGTCGCTGAGTGCGAATTTGAAGTCGGAATCGGATTATCTCTCCCGTGAAAAAAGTTACGGCGGGTTTTTCGGGCCATGTATTCCGAGCTCTGCTCGAACTTTAAGTGGCTGCCAACTCGGCCCTAGTCGAGGTTGGAGCCTGAAACTTCGCGTGCGCATTCCCAGTGCCAAGGGCTACAATCTGTGAAAATTTGAAGAAAATCCGAGACATCAAGTTTTTCCACCCAAAAAAACGCCTGGGCTATACATCAGGAGTTTTTGCCAAATTCGGTCAAAATCTAAGGTACCCTTTTTTCGCACCTATTTTGTGTATTCGAGGTCGCTGAGTGCGAATTTGAAGTCGGAATCGGATTATCTCTCCCGTGAAAAAAGTTACGGCGGGTTTTTCGGGCCATGTATTCCGAGCTCTGCTCGAACTTTAAGTGGCTGCCAACTCGGCCCTAGTCGAGGTTGGAGCCTGAAACTTCGTGTGCGCATTTCCAGTGCCAAGGGCTACAATCTGTGAAAATTTGAAGAAAATCCGAGACATCAAGTTTTTCCACCCAAAAAAACGCCTGGGCTATACATCAGGAGTTTTTGCCAAATTCGGTCAAAATCTAAGGTAGCCTTTTTTCGCACCTCTTTTGTGTATTCGAGGTCGCTGAGTCCGAATTTGAAGTCGGAATCGGATTATCTCTCCCGTGAAAAAAGTTACGGCGGGTTTTTCGGGCCATGTATTCCGAGCTCTGCTCGAACTTTAAGTGGCTGCCAACTCGGCCCTAGTCGAGGTTGGAGCCTGAAACTTCGCGTGCGCATTCCCAGTGCCAAGGGCTACAATCTGTGAAACTTTGAAGAAAATCCGAGACATCAAGTTTTTCCACCCAAAAAAACGCCTGGGCTATACATCAGGAGTTTTTGCCAAATTCGGTCAAAATCTAAGGTACCCTTTTTTCGCACCTCTTTTGTGTATTCGAGGTCGCTGAGTGCGAATTTGAAGTCGGAATCGGATTATCTCTCCCGTGAAAAAAGTTACGGCGGGTTTTTCGGGCCATGTATTCCGAGCTCTGCTCGAACTTTAAGTGGCTGCCAACTCGGCCCTAGTCGAGGTTGGAGCCTGAAACTTCGTGTGCGCATTCCCAGTGCCAAGGGCTACAATCTGTGAAAATTTGAAGAAAATCCGAGACATCAAGTTTTTCCACCCAAAAAAACGCCTGGGCTATACATCAGGAGTTTTTGCCAAATTCGGTCAAAATCTAAGGTACCCTTTTTTCGCACCTCTTTTGTGTATTCGAGGTCGCTGAGTGCGAATTTGAAGTCGGAATCGGATTATCTCTCCCGTGAAAAAAGTTACGGCGGGTTTTTCGGGCCATGTATTCCGAGCTCAGCTCGAACTTTAAGTGGCTGCCAACTCGGCCCTAGTCGAGGTTGGAGCCTGAAACTTCGTGTGCGCATTCCCAGTGCCAAGGGCTACAATCTGTGAAAATTTGAAGAAAATCCGAGACATCAAGTTTTTCCACCCAAAAAAACGCATGGGCTATACATCAGGAGTTTTTGCCAAATTCGGTCAAAATCTAAGGTACCCTTTTTTCGCACCTCTTTTGTGTATTCGAGGTCGCTGAGTGCGAATTTGAAGTCGGAATCGGATTATCTCTCCCGTGAAAAAAGTTACGGCGGGTTTTTCGGGCCATGTATTCCGAGCTCTGCTCGAACTTTAAGTGGCTGCCAACTCGGCCCTAGTCGAGGTTGGAGCCTGAAACTTCGTGTGCGCATTCCCAGTGCCAAGGGCTACAATCTGTGAAAATTTGAAGAAAATCCGAGACATCAAGTTTTTCCACTCAAAAAAACGCCTGGGCTATACATCAGGAGTTTTTGCCAAATTCGGTCAAAATCTAAGGTACCCTTTTTTCGCACCTCTTTTGTGTATTCGAGGTCGCTGAGTGCGAATTTGAAGTCGGAATCGGATTATCTCTCCCGTGAAAAAAGTTACGGCGGGTTTTTCGGGCCATGTATTTCGAGCTCTGCTCGAACTTTAAGTGGCTGCCAACTCGGCCCTAGTCGAGGTTGGAGCCTGAAACTTCGTGTGCGCATTCCCAGTGCCAAGGGCTACAATCTGTGAAAATTTGAAGAAAATCCGAGACATCAAGTTTTTCCACCCAAAAAAACGCCTGGGCTATACATCAGGAGTTTTTGCCAAATTCGGTCAAAATCTAAGGTACCCTTTTTTCGCACCTCTTTTGTGTATTCGAGGTCGCTGAGTGCGAATTTGAAGTCGGAATCGGATTATCTCTCCCGTGAAAAAAGTTACGGCGGGTTTTTCGGGCCATGTATTCCGAGCTCTGCTCGAACTTTAAGTGGCTGCCAACTCGGCCCTAGTCGAGGTTGGAGCCTGAAACTTCGTGTGCGCATTCCCAGTGCCAAGGGCTACAATCTGTGAAAATTTGAAGAAAATCCGAGACATCAAGTTTTTCCACCCAAAAAAAACGCCTGGGCTATACATCAGGAGTTTTTGCCAAATTCGGTCAAAATCTAAGGTACCCTTTTTTCGCACCTCTTTTGTGTATTCGAGGTCGCTGAGTGCGAATTTGAAGTCGGAATCGGATTATCTCTCCCGTGAAAAAAGTTACGGCGGGTTTTTCGGGCCATGTATTCCGAGCTCTGCTCGAACTTTAAGTGGCTGCCAACTCGGCCCTAGTCGAGGTTGGAGCCTGAAACTTCGTGTGCGCATTCCCAGTGCCAAGGGCTACAATCTGTGAAAATTTGAAGAAAATCCGAGACATCAAGTTTTTCCACCCAAAAAAACGCCTGGGCTATACATCAGGAGTTTTTGCCAAATTCGGTCAAAATCTAAGGTACCCTTTTTTCGCACCTCTTTTGTGTATTCGAGGTCGCTGAGTGCGAATTTGAAGTCGGAATCGGATTATCTCTCCCGTGAAAAAAGTTACGGCGGGTTTTTCGGGCCATGTATTCCGAGCTCTGCTCGAACTTTAAGTGGCTGCCAACTCGGCCCTAGTCGAGGTTGGAGCCTGAAACTTCGTGTGCGCATTTCCAGTGCCAAGGGCTACAATCTGTGAAAATTTGAAGAAAATCCGAGACATCAAGTTTTTCCACCCAAAAAAACGCCTGGGCTATACATCATGAGTTTTTGCCAAATTCGGTCAAAATCTAAGGTACCCTTTTTTCGCACCTATTTTGTGTATTCGAGGTCGCTGAGTGCGAATTTGAAGTCGGAATCGGATTATCTCTCCCATAAAAAAAATTACGGCGGGTTTTTCGGGCCATGTATTCCGAGCTCTGCTCGAACTTTAAGTGGCTGCCAACTCGGCCCTAGTCGAGGTTGGAGCCTGAAACTTCGTGTGCGCATTCCCAGTGCCAAGGGCTACAATCTGTGAAAATTTGAAGAAAATCCGAGACATCAAGTTTTTCCACCCAAAAAAACGCCTGGGCTATACATCAGGAGTTTTTGCCAAATTCGGTCAAAATCTAAGGTACCCTTTTTTCGCACCTCTTTTGTGTATTCGAGGTCGCTGAGTGCGAATTTGAAGTCGGAATCGGATTATCTCTCCCGTGAAAAAAGTTACGGCGGGTTTTTCGGGCCATGTATTTCGAGCTCTGCTCGAACTTTAAGTGGCTGCCAACTCGGCCCTAGTCGAGGTTGGAGCCTGAAACTTCGTGTGCGCATTCCCAGTGCCAAGGGCTACAATCTGTGAAAATTTGAAGAAAATCCGAGACATCAAGTTTTTCCACCCAAAAAAACGCCTGGGCTATACATCAGGAGTTTTTGCCAAATTCGGTCAAAATCTAAGGTACCCTTTTTTCGCACCTCTTTTGTGTATTCGAGGTCGCTGAGTGCGAATTTGAAGTCGGAATCGGATTATCTCTCCCGTGAAAAAAGTTACGGCGGGTTTTTCGGGCCATGTATTCCGAGCTCTGCTCGAACTTTAAGTGGCTGCCAACTCGGCCCTAGTCGAGGTTGGAGCCTGAAACTTCGTGTGCGCATTCCCAGTGCCAAGGGCTACAATCTGTGAAAATTTGAAGAAAATCCGAGACATCAAGTTTTTCCACCCAAAAAAAAACGCCTGGGCTATACATCAGGAGTTTTTGCCAAATTCGGTCAAAATCTAAGGTACCCTTTTTTCGCACCTCTTTTGTGTATTCGAGGTCGCTGAGTGCGAATTTGAAGTCGGAATCGGATTATCTCTCCCGTGAAAAAAGTTACGGCGGGTTTTTCGGGCCATGTATTCCGAGCTCTGCTCGAACTTTAAGTGGCTGCCAACTCGGCCCTAGTCGAGGTTGGAGCCTGAAACTTCGTGTGCGCATTCCCAGTGCCAAGGGCTACAATCTGTGAAAATTTGAAGAAAATCCGAGACATCAAGTTTTTCCACCCAAAAAAACGCCTGGGCTATACATCAGGAGTTTTTGCCAAATTCGGTCAAAATCTAAGGTACCCTTTTTTCGCACCTCTTTTGTGTATTCGAGGTCGCTGAGTGCGAATTTGAAGTCGGAATCGGATTATCTCTCCCGTGAAAAAAGTTACGGCGGGTTTTTCGGGCCATGTATTCCGAGCTCTGCTCGAACTTTAAGTGGCTGCCAACTCGGCCCTAGTCGAGGTTGGAGCCTGAAACTTCGTGTGCGCATTTCCAGTGCCAAGGGCTACAATCTGTGAAAATTTGAAGAAAATCCGAGACATCAAGTTTTTCCACCCAAAAAAACGCCTGGGCTATACATCATGAGTTTTTGCCAAATTCGGTCAAAATCTAAGGTACCCTTTTTTCGCACCTATTTTGTGTATTCGAGGTCGCTGAGTGCGAATTTGAAGTCGGAATCGGATTATCTCTCCCGTGAAAAAAGTTACGGCGGGTTTTTCGGGCCATGTATTCCGAGCTCTGCTCGAACTTTAAGTGGCTGCCAACTCGGCCCTAGTCGAGGTTGGAGCCTGAAACTTCGTGTGCGCATTTCCAGTGCCAAGGGCTACAATCTGTGAAAATTTGAAGAAAATCCGAGACATCAAGTTTTTCCACCCAAAAAAACGCCTGGGCTATACATCAGGAGTTTTTGCCAAATTCGGTCAAAATCTAAGGTACCCTTTTTTCGCACCTCTTTTGTGTATTCGAGGTCGCTGAGTGCGAATTTGAAGTCGGAATCGGATTATCTCTCCCGTGAAAAAAGTTACGGCGGGTTTTTCGGGCCATGTATTCCGAGCTCTGCTCGAACTTTAAGTGGCTGCCAACTCGGCCCTAGTCGAGGTTGGAGCCTGAAACTTCGCGTGCGAATTCCCAGTGTCAAGGGCTACAATCTGTGAAAATTTGAAGAAAATCCGAGACATCAAGTTTTTCCACCCAAAAAAACGCCTGGGCTATACATCAGGAGTTTTTGCCAAATTCGGTCAAAATCTAAGGTACCCTTTTTTCGCACCTCTTTTGTGTATTCGAGGTCGCTGAGTGCGAATTTGAAGTCGCAATCAGATTATCTCTCCCGTGAAAAAAGTTACGGCGGGTTTTTCGGGCCATGTATTCCGAGCTCTGCTCGAACTTTAAGTGGCTGCCAACTCGGCCCTAGTCGAGGTTGGAGCCTGAAACTTCGTGTGCGCATTCCCAGTGCCAAGGGCTACAATCTGTGAAAATTTGAAGAAAATCCGAGACATCAAGTTTTTCTACCCAAAAAAACGCCTGGGCTATACATCAGGAGTTTTTGCCAAATTCGGTCAAAATCTAAGGTACCCTTTTTTCGCACCTCTTTTGTGTATTCGAGGTCGCTGAGTGCGAATTTGAAGTCGGAATCGGATTATCTCTCCCGTGAAAAAAGTTACGGCGGGTTTTTCGGGCCATGTATTCCGAGCTCTGCTCGAACTTTAAGTGGCTGCCAACTCGGCCCTAGTCGAGGTTGGAGCCTGAAACTTCGTGTGCGCATTCCCAGTGCCAAGGGCTACAATCTGTGAAAATTTGAAGAAAATCCGAGACATCAAGTTTTTCCACCCAAAAAAACGCCTGGGCTATACATCAGGAGTTTTTGCGAAATTCGGTCAAAATCTAAGGTACCCTTTTTTCGCACCTCTTTTGTGTATTCGAGGTCGCTGAGTGCGAATTTGAAGTCGGAATCGGATTATCTCTCCCGTGAAAAAAGTTACGGCGGGTTTTTCGGGCCATGTATTCCGAGCTCTGCTCGAACTTTAAGTGGCTGCCAACTCGGCCCTAGTCGAGGTTGGAGCCTGAAACTTCGTGTGCGCATTCCCAGTGCCAAGGGCTACAATCTGTGAAAATTTGAAGAAAATCCGAGACATCACGTTTTTCCACCCAAAAAAACGCCTGGGCTATACATCAGGAGTTTTTGCTAAATTCGGTCAAAATCTAAGGTACCCTTTTTTCGCACCTCTTTTGTGTATTCGAGGTCGCTGAGTGCTAATTTGAAGTCGGAATCGGATTATCTCTCCCATAAAAAAAATTACGGCGGGTTTTTCGGGCCATGTATTCCGAGCTCTGCTCGAACTTTAAGTGGCTGCCAACTCGGCCCTAGTCGAGGTTGGAGCCTGAAACTTCGTGTGCGCATTCCCAGTGCCAAGGGCTACAATCTGTGAAAATTTGAAGAAAATCCGAGACATCAAGTTTTTCCACCCAAAAAAACGCCTGGGCTATACATCAGGAGTTTTTGCCAAATTCGGTCAAAATCTAAGGTACCCTTTTTTCGCACCTCTTTTGTGTATTCGAGGTCGCTGAGTGCGAATTTGAAGTCGGAATCGGATTATCTCTCCCGTGAAAAAAGTTACGGCGGTTTTTTGGGCCATATATTCCGAGCTCTGCTCGAACTTTAAGTGGCTGCCAACTCGGCCCTAGTCGAGGTTGGAGCCTGAAACTTCGTGTGCGCATTTCCAGTGCCAAGGGCTACAATCTGTGAAAATTTGAAGAAAATCCGAGACATCAAGTTTTTCCACCCAAAAAAACGCCTGGGCTATACATCAGGAGTTTTTGCCAAATTCGGTCAAAATCTAAGGTACCCTTTTTTCGCACCTATTTTGTGTATTCGAGGTCGCTGAGTGCGAATTTGAAGTCGGAATCGGATTATCTCTCCCGTGAAAAAAGTTACGGCGGGTTTTTCGGGCCATGTATTCCGAGCTCTGCTCGAACTTTAAGTTGCTGCCAACTCGGCCCTAGTCGAGGTTGGAGCCTGAAACTTCGTGTGCGCATTTCCAGTGCCAAGGGCTACAATCTGTGAAAATTTGAAGAAAATCCGAGACATCAAGTTTTTCCACCCAAAAAAACGCCTGGGCTATACATCAGGAGTTTTTGCCAAATTCGGTCAAAATCTAAGGTACCCTTTTTTCGCACCTCTTTTGTGTATTCGAGGTCGCTGAGTGCGAATTTGAAGTCGGAATCGGATTATCTCTCCCGTGAAAAAAGTTACGGCGGGTTTTTCGGGCCATGTATTCCGAGCTCTGCTCGAACTTTAAGTGGCTGCCAACTCGGCCCTAGTCGAGGTTGGAGCCTGAAACTTCGCGTGCGCATTCCCAGTGCCAAGGGCTACAATCTGTGAAAATTTGAAGAAAATCCGAGACATCAAGTTTTTCCACCCAAAAAAACGCCTGGGCTATACATCAGGAGTTTTTGCCAAATTCGGTCAAAATCTAAGGTACCCTTTTTTCGCACCTCTTTTGTGTATTCGAGGTCGCTGAGTGCGAATTTGAAGTCGGAATCAGATTATCTCTCCCGTGAAAAAAGTTACGGCGGGTTTTTCGGGCCATGTATTCCGAGCTCTGCTCGAACTTTAAGTGGCTGCCAACTCGGCCCTAGTCGAGGTTGGAGCCTGAAACTTCGTGTGCGCATTCCCAGTGCCAAGGGCTACAATCTGTGAAAATTTGAAGAAAATCCGAGACATCAAGTTTTTCCACCCAAAAAAACGCCTGGGCTATACATCAGGAGTTTTTGCCAAATTCGGTCAAAATCTAAGGTACCCTTTTTTCGCACCTCTTTTGTGTATTCGAGGTCGCTGAGTGCGAATTTGAAGTCGGAATCGGATTATCTCTCCCGTGAAAAAAGTTACGGCGGGTTTTTCGGGCCATGTATTCCGAGCTCTGCTCGAACTTTAAGTGGCTGCCAACTCGGCCCTAGTCGAGGTTGGAGCCTGAAACTTCGTGTGCGCATTCCCAGTGCCAAAGGCTACAATCTGTGAAAATTTGAAGAAAATCCGAGACATCAAGTTTTTCCACCCAAAAAAACGCCTGGGCTATACATCATGAGTTTTTGCCAAATTCGGTCAAAATCTAAGGTACCCTTTTTTCGCACCTCTTTTGTGTATTCGAGGTCGCTGAGTGCGAATTTGAAGTCGGAATCGGATTATCTCTCCCGTGAAAAAAGTTACGGCGGGTTTTTCGGGCCATGTATTCCGAGCTCTGCTCGAACTTTAAGTGGCTGCCAACTCGGCCCTAGTCGATGTTGGAGCCTGAAACTTCGTGTGCGCATTCCCAGTGCCAAGGGCTACAATCTGTGAAAATTTGAAGAAAATCCGAGACATCAAGTTTTTCCACCCAAAAAAACGCCTGGGCTATACATCATGAGTTTTTGCCAAATTCGGTCAAAATCTAAGGTACCCTTTTTTCGCACCTCTTTTGTGTATTCGAGGTCGCTGAGTGCGAATTTGAAGTCGGAATCGGATTATCTCTCCCGTGAAAAAAGTTACGGCGGGTTTTTCGGGCCATGTATTCCGAGCTCTGCTCGAACTTTAAGTGGCTGCCAACTCGGCCCTAGTCGAGGTTGGAGCCTGAAACTTCGTGTGCGCATTCCCAGTGCCAAGGGCTACAATCTGTGAAAATTTGAAGAAAATCCGAGACATCAAGTTTTTCCACCCAAAAAAACGCCTGGGCTATACATCAGGAGTTTTTGCCAAATTCGGTCAAAATCTAAGGTACCCTTTTTCGCACCTCTTTTGTGTATTCGAGGTCGCTGAGTGCGAATTTGAAGTCGGAATCAGATTATCTCTCCCGTGAAAAAAGTTACGGCGGGTTTTTCGGGCCATGTATTCCGAGCTCTGCTCGAACTTTAAGTGGCTGCCAACTCGGCCCTAGTCGAGGTTGGAGCCTGAAACTTCGTGTGCGCATTCCCAGTGCCAAGGGCTACAATCTGTGAAAATTTGAAGAAAATCCGAGACATCAAGTTTTTCCACCCAAAAAAACGCCTGGGCTATACATCAGGAGTTTTTGCCAAATTCGGTCAAAATCTAAGGTACCCTTTTTTCGCACCTCTTTTGTGTATTCGAGGTCGCTGAGTGCGAATTTGAAGTCGGAATCGGATTATCTCTCCCGTGAAAAAAGTTACGGCGGGTTTTTCGGGCCATGTCTTCCGAGCTCTGCTCGAACTTTAAGTGGCTGCCAACTCGGCCCTAGTCGAGGTTGGAGCCTGAAACTTCGCGTGCGCATTCCCAGTGCCAAGGGCTACAATCTGTGAAAATTTGAAGAAAATCCGAGACATCAAGTTTTTCCACCCAAAAAAACGCCTGGGCTATACATCAGGAGTTTTTGCCAAATTCGGTCAAAATCTAAGGTACCCTTTTTTCGCACCTCTTTTGTGTATTCGAGGTCGCTGAGTGCGAATTTGAAGTCGGAATCGGATTATCTCTCCCGTGAAAAAAGTTACGGCGGGTTTTTCGGGCCATGTATTCCGAGCTCTGCTCGAACTTTAAGTGGCTGCCAACTCGGCCCTAGTCGAGGTTGGAGCCTGAAACTTCGTGTGCGCATTCCCAGTGCCAAAGGCTACAATCTGTGAAAATTTGAAGAAAATCCGAGACATCAAGTTTTTCCACCCAAAAAAACGCCTGGGCTATACATCAGGAGTTTTTGCCAAATTCGGTCAAAATCTAAGGTACCCTTTTTTCGCACCTCTTTTGTGTATTCGAGGTCGCTGAGTGCGAATTTGAAGTCGGAATCGGATTATCTCTCCCGTGAAAAAAGTTACGGCGGGTTTTTCGGGCCATGTATTCCGAGCTCTGCTCGAACTTTAAGTGGCTGCCAACTCGGCCCTAGTCGAGGTTGGAGCCTGAAACTTCGTGTGCGCATTCCCAGTGCCAAGGGCTACAATCTGTGAAAATTTGAAGAAAATCCGAGACATCACGTTTTTCCACCCAAAAAAACGCCTGGGCTATACATCAGGATATTTTGCTAAATTCGGTCAAAATCTAAGGTACCCTTTTTTCGCACCTCTTTTGTGTATTCGAGGTCGCTGAGTGCTAATTTGAAGTCGGAATCCGATTATCTCTCCCATAAAAAAAAATTACGGCGGGTTTTTCGGGCCATGTATTCCGAGCTCTGCTCGAACTTTAAGTGGCTGCCAACTCGGCCCTAGTCGAGGTTGGAGCCTGAAACTTCGTGTGCGCATTCCCAGTGCCAAGGGCTACAATCTGTGAAAATTTGAAGAAAATATGAGACATCAAGTTTTTCCACCCAAAAAAACGCCTGGGCTATACATCAGGAGTTTTTGCCAAATTCGGTCAAAATCTAAGGTACCCTTTTTTCGCACCTCTTTTGTGTATTCGAGGTCGCTGAGTGCGAATTTGAAGTCGGAATCGGATTATCTCTCCCGTGAAAAAAGTTACGGCGGGTTTTTCGGGCCATATATTCCGAGCTCTGCTCGAACTTTAAGTGGCTGCCAACTCGGCCCTAGTCGAGGTTGGAGCCTGAAACTTCGTGTGCGCATTTCCAGTGCCAAGGGCTACAATCTGTGAAAATTTGAAGAAAATCCGAGACATCAAGTTTTTCCACCCAAAAAAACGCCTGGGCTATACATCAGGAGTTTTTGCCAAATTCGGTCAAAATCTAAGGTACCCTTTTTTCGCACCTATTTTGTGTATTCGAGGTCGCTGAGTGCGAATTTGAAGTCGGAATCGGATTATCTCTCCCGTGAAAAAAGTTACGGCGGGTTTTTCGGGCCATGTATTCCGAGCTCTGCTCGAACTTTAAGTGGCTGCCAACTCGGCCCTAGTCGAGGTTGGAGCCTGAAACTTCGTGTGCGCATTTCCAGTGCCAAGGGCTACAATCTGTGAAAATTTGAAGAAAATCCGAGACATCAAGTTTTTCCACCCAAAAAAACGCCTGGGCTATACATCAGGAGTTTTTGCCAAATTCGGTCAAAATCTAAGGTACCCTTTTTTCGCACCTCTTTTGTGTATTCGAGGTCGCTGAGTGCGAATTTGAAGTCGGAATCGGATTATCTCTCCCGTGAAAAAAGTTACGACGGGTTTTTCGGGCCATGTATTCCGAGCTCTGCTCGAACTTTAAGTGGCTGCCAACTCGGCCCTAGTCGAGGTTGGAGCCTGAAACTTCGCGTGCGCATTCCCAGTGCAAAGGGCTACAATCTGTGAAAATTTGAAGAAAATCCGAGACATCAAGTTTTTCCACCCAAAAAAACGCCTGGGCTATACATCAGGAGTTTTTGCCAAATTCGGTCAAAATCTAAGGTACCCTTTTTTCGCACCTCTTTTGTGTATTCGAGGTCGCTGAGTGCGAATTTGAAGTCGGAATCAGATTATCTCTCCCGTGAAAAAAGTTACGGCGGGTTTTTCGGGCCATGTATTCCGAGCTCTGCTCGAACTTTAAGTGGCTGCCAACTCGGCCCTAGTCGAGGTTGGAGCCTGAAACTTCGTGTGCGCATTCCCAGTGCCAAGGGCTACAATCTGTGAAAATTTGAAGAAAATCCGAGACATCAAGTTTTTCCACCCAAAAAAACGCCTGGGCTATACATCAGGAGTTTTTGCCAAATTCGGTCAAAATCTAAGGTACCCTTTTTTCGCACCTCTTTTGTGTATTCGAGGTCGCTGAGTGCGAATTTGAAGTCGGAATCGGATTATCTCTCCCGTGAAAAAAGTTACGGCGGGTTTTTCGGGCCATGTATTCCGAGCTCTGCTCGAACTTTAAGTGGCTGCCAACTCGGCCCTAGTCGAGGTTGGAGCCTGAAACTTCGTGTGCGCATTCCCAGTGCCAAAGGCTACAATCTGTGAAAATTTGAAGAAAATCCGAGACATCAAGTTTTTCCACCCAAAAAAACGCCTGGGCTATACATCATGAGTTTTTGCCAAATTCGGTCAAAATCTAAGGTACCCTTTTTTCGCACCTCTTTTGTGTATTCGAGGTCGCTGAGTGCGAATTTGAAGTCGGAATCGGATTATCTCTCCCGTGAAAAAAGTTACGGCGGGTTTTTCGGGCCATGTATTCCGAGCTCTGCTCGAACTTTAAGTGGCTGCCAACTCGGCCCTAGTCGAGGTTGGAGCCTGAAACTTCGTGTGCGCATTCCCAGTGCCAAGGGCTACAATCTGTGAAAATTTGAAGAAAATCCGAGACATCAAGTTTTTCCACCCAAAAAAACGCCTGGGCTATACATCAGGAGTTTTTGCCAAATTCGGTCAAAATCTAAGGTACCCTTTTTTCGCACCTCTTTTGTGTATTCGAGGTCGCTGAGTGCGAATTTGAAGTCGGAATCGGATTATCTCTCCCGTGAAAAAAGTTACGGCGGGTTTTTCGGGCCATGTATTCCGAGCTCTGCTCGAACTTTAAGTGGCTGCCAACTCGGCCCTAGTCGAGGTTGGAGCCTGAAACTTCGTGTGCGCATTCCCAGTGCCAAGGGCTACAATCTGTGAAAATTTGAAGAAAATCCGAGACATCAAGTTTTTCCACCCAAAAAAACGCCTGGGCTATACATCAGGAGTTTTTGCCAAATTCGGTCAAAATCTAAGGTACCCTTTTTTCGCACCTCTTTTGTGTATTCGAGGTCGCTGAGTGCGAATTTGAAGTCGGAATCAGATTATCTCTCCCGTGAAAAAAGTTACGGCGGGTTTTTCGGGCCATGTATTCCGAGCTCTGCTCGAACTTTAAGTGGCTGCCAACTCGGCCCTAGTCGAGGTTGGAGCCTGAAACTTCGTGTGCGCATTCCCAGTGCCAAGGGCTACAATCTGTGAAAATTTGAAGAAAATCCGAGACATCAAGTTTTTCCACCCAAAAAAACGCCTGGGCTATACATCAGGAGTTTTTGCCAAATTCGGTCAAAATCTAAGGTTCCCTTTTTTCGCACCTCTTTTGTGTATTCGAGGTCGCTGAGTGCGAATTTGAAGTCGGAATCGGATTATCTCTCCCGTGAAAAAAGTTACGGCGGGTTTTTCGGGCCATGTCTTCCGAGCTCTGCTCGAACTTTAAGTGGCTGCCAACTCGGCCCTAGTCGAGGTTGGAGCCTGAAACTTCGCGTGCGCATTCCCAGTGCCAAGGGCTACAATCTGTGAAAATTTGAAGAAAATCCGAGACATCAAGTTTTTCCACCCAAAAAAACGCCTGGGCTATACATCAGGAGTTTTTGCCAAATTCGGTCAAAATCTAAGGTACCCTTTTTTCGCACCTCTTTTGTGTATTCGAGGTCGCTGAGTGCGAATTTGAAGTCCGAATCAGATTATCTCTCCCGTGAAAAAAGTTACGGCGGGTTTTTCGGGCCATGTATTCCGAGCTCTGCTCGAACTTTAAGTGGCTGCCAACTCGGCCCTAGTCGAGGTTGGAGCCTGAAACTTCGTGTGCGCATTCCCAGTGCCAAGGGCTACAATCTGTGAAAATTTGAAGAAAATCCGAGACATCAAGTTTTTCCACCCAAAAAAACGCCTGGGCTATACATCAGGAGTTTTTGCCAAATTCGGTCAAAATCTAAGGTACCCTTTTTTCGCACCTCTTTTGTGTATTCGAGGTCGCTGAGTGCGAATTTGAAGTCGGAATCGGATTATCTCTCCCGTGAAAAAAGTTACGGCGGGTTTTTCGGGCCATGTATTCCGAGCTCTGCTCGAACTTTAAGTGGCTGCCAACTCGGCCCTAGTCGAGGTTGGAGCCTGAAACTTCGTGTGCGCATTCCCAGTGCCAAAGGCTACAATCTGTGAAAATTTGAAGAAAATCCGAGACATCAAGTTTTTCCACCCAAAAAAACGCCTGGGCTATACATCAGGAGTTTTTGCCAAATTCGGTCAAAATCTAAGGACCCTTTTTTCGCACCTCTTTTGTGTATTCGAGGTCGCTGAGTGCGAATTTGAAGTCGGAATCGTGCGAAAAAAGGGTACCTTAGATTTTGACCGAATTTGGCAAAAACACGAA